>JAZGLO010000168.1:0-269663 GCA_036873155.1 Biomphalaria sudanica | reverse complement strand
TGAGTCTATCTATATCTATGTATGTATGTATCTATCTATCTATTTATCTATCTATCTATCTATCTATCGCTCTGTCTGTCTGTCTGCCTGTCTGTCTATTTATCTATCTATCTATCTATCTCTTACTTTCTATATCTATCAATATATCTATCTATATCTATCTCTACCTATCTCAAGCTATTTAGCTATCTAATATCTTGGGAAGCGTGGTCGAGAGGCTAAGTGTGCTTGAACTTGGCTACCTAGAAGGGGGCTAGAGGTTCGACACCCGACTCAGGCAGAGTTGTGTTTACTGAGCGTCTAAAGGCAGCACGGAAAACTAACTCCTAGATATCTCCTCCCCCTCTCTAATCCACAAATGAGATGGACCAAAAGCGCTCTGAGCATGCTATAAGCATGAAAGTAGCGCTATATAAAAGCTATAATAATAATAATCTATTGAAGTATTTAACTATCTTACTGTTTATTTTTTCTCAAACGTATTCAAGAAGGAACCTTTATTTCTATGATTATTTTGCTGACCATTTCACAGACATATGCCGTAGACGAGCAGGTGACGGACTCTGCAGCCGCTGCCACCGCATTTCTTTGCGGTGTCAAGACCAACAAAGACATATTGGGGCTCAACGCCCGAGCACAAGTTGGCAACTGCAGCTCCACCACTGGTGCAAATGTGCATTCCATTTTACGATGGGCAACAAACGCTGGTAAGGGAATAAAAGAACGAGTAAACATACTGTCACAAATCAATCAATAGTGCTAATGTCGCAATCTGAGATGGTGCCAGATGTTACGATTATACTTGAGCTATAATGCACTATCAATGATTGTGGTTGCCGAGGATCTTGAAATCGTCTTTTAATATGATGATCGTAGTTGATAATACGATCATTCAGAATGTTGCCAGTTGATAAGAGGATCATCTATAAGTTGCCAATCGTTAAGTCAATCTAAGTATGTTACTATATTTAATGAAGAAACTTCTCTTCGTCTAAAACAATTACTTTAATTCAGAACTTGAAAAAGCTATTCACAAATAATTACAATGGTTAAATGTACTTGAATAGAATAACTGATCTGCACAATAATATAATTGAGTTCTAATACAAATCTCTAGTACATGTTCTCTCTAACACGTTCCATAAAAGACAGACTAAAAATCTAGAACCTTTCCCCGGGTATAGCGTTGTCACGTGTCTAACATCCCCTCGTTGCAATGCCAACCAATAAATGCAGCTCAATGTACAATAATTATTATTTCAAAACCAATCACATTTATTTCCAATCAAGATCCTGCTGCGTGAAAGATTTCCCCGAGCTAATAAGTTCTGTCTGGTAACCTTAAGCGGCTTAATATAGATACAGTGTATGTGACACGTACTATGTGGGCATAAAACCCTAAATAAGATGTCTGAACCGGAAATTTTGTTACGGTTTACATGTTTCGGGGGTTCCTTCCTTTTTAGCTCAAACCTCCAGCAGGGGGATTGTGACAGGCAAGGGCTCGAACCAGGAAATATCGTGATGACAGTCCAAAGCATAAACCACACGACCAGTCAGTGTTTGAACTTAACACTTTAAAAAAAATAAAAATAGCATCCGATTAATATTTGAAGAAAAATTATCTAGTCTTATCAACTATATTATATTGTCCTACCATGTAGCCCCTTGTGGAATTTTGGGGGATATGTGGAAAAAAAATCTCTTGTATTTCTATAATGGCTCAAACGCTGTTACTAGAAAATTAACAATTTATTTACATCTTATTGAAAATGAAAAAAAAAAATCACTAGCTGATTGGTCACTCAGCGAAGACTTTTGTTTGAACGTTATAATAGTTCCTATTATTTAATCATCTTAAAATTAATTTGTTTTAAGTCATCTCATCAATGAGAAACAAATTGACATATTACGTCACAAAGCTTTATCGGGAATCACCGTACTCGACTCTAATGTTCAAGAAATCAAGAAGGCATTACAGGAGATCAATAGAATAACTTATAGAGCACCATCAGCTTATATAGATAAAAATATATGTCAAACAATCAAAATAGAAATACAATTATTTAAAAAAAAACAAAAAAACAAGCATATCTAAAGTGGAATAATTCCGACCTTAAAACTATATCTACCAATATGTACAAGTTATTTCCCTTATTCGATATTAAACAAATAATTACCAATAATTGACTAATTGAGCTTTTTTTAAATTGATTCGTGTTGTTTTAAAGTAAATTATATATTTATTTCAAGTATTAACTTGATTGGAGAATGCGTGAGGAAGATATACCGTAAATAATTATTTAAGGGGGACTAAACCCCCAAAAATTAGCCATATATGTGAATACTAATGTACTCGTTTCCCTTGTTGCTATTTATCAAAGAAAGGAATACTACTTATTTATGGTCCTATTGGTTACTCTTTTGTATTGAATTCTGTCGTGTCTATGTCAATAAATAATTGTGCGAAGTTTCAATTTGATCCAAGAATGGGTTTTAACGGGTACACACCTTTTACCAGTCAGACAAACAGACAGACAAAGTGATTTGATAAAAGCTTTGTAAATGTATATATATATATATTACTCGTTTAAAAAACATAAAGATCGCCAAGTACTGTTACAATTTGGGGTAAAATATGTTGTAAAAACATTATAGCACTGGGATATTTATGTGACTAGTTTGTTACCTAACATTTCCGTGTTTTGATTTCCTGTGGCAGGTAAATCTACAGGTATAGTCACTACCACTAGAATCACTCACGCCACACCAGCGGGTGCCTACGCTCACTCCCCGAACCGAGACTGGGAATCTGACAGGTAAGTAGCCCAGCAGCAGAGGCAAGGGGGGGATGTGAGTTCAGAGGTCAACAGGAAACAGAAACCATGAATAAATTTAATGTCTAAGAGGCCGTTGTGGAAATGAAGGGGCGAGGGTGGTTGTGTTTACACACGTCGTGTCCAGAGAGAATGCCTGTATCTTTGCACGGGCTTATATACTACTACGGGATCGTTTTTATGACGTCAGTGCACGTGCACATCCGGGACATTTAGTATTCTTTCGTAAACAGGCAGACCTTCAGCCGTGGTTTGAGAGTCTTTGCTTCGAGCAGAACTGGTCCTGGTTTTGTCTAGATAAGTGGTTCTCTTAAGGGTACGCGGTTATCTTTAAGTGGTTCTCTACCACATCAGTATTTCTCTATTATTGGTTCTCTTCTAGATCAGAAGTTCTAGTCTGCTGTATAGTGATGTTGTTTATTAATTATTATCATCAGTCAATCTCACTAAGAAGATCAGTATATCCTGGATCAGTATTTTTTAAAAGTCAATCTCTATTAAGTCAATAATTTTCTACCAGTCAATCTCTCAATGATCAATAGTTTTCTATCAGTCGATCTCTCCATGATCAAAAGTTTTCTATCAGTCAATCTCTCCAAGTTCAGTAGTTTTCTATCAGTTAATCTCCATGATCAATAGTTTTCTATCAGTCAATCTCTCCAAGTTCAGTAGTTTTCTACTAATCGATCTCCAAGATCAGATCATTTGATCTCTCTAAGACCAGACAAAAGAGATGCATGGTGGCAACTGAATCGTGCGGAACAGGCAGTCCTTGCCCAGTTCCGGGTCGGACACTGTCCAATTGGTGCTTACCTCGGACGGTGGAAGGAAAATTACGACACACGTTGTCGCCATTGCATGGAGGACGACGAAACAATAGAACACATTCTGTACGAATGCAGAGTTCTGCACGAAGGACGATTGGGACAAGGTATAGATAGAGAGATAACTGGTTCATGGCCGACACCTAGGTTGTCCTTGTAAGGGGATAAGGCAACCTTAAGACTCACTGCTCGCTTCCTCTCACGTGCTCTAAGGGAGTAATTCTCAGCATGTTTTTCGTTGTCAATGGGGTTTCTGACTCGTAGTTCTGATGGAGCGGGTGGCCGTTGTCTTTCAAGATTTTTTCGATTTTTCTTAGGCACTTTTGTTCAAAAAGCTCCTTTAAATGTGGCAATGTTGTAAGTGTAATTTTTGATGCTATTTTAATGATTTTTTCTAGACGTCGCAACAATTTAGATGAGGCGTTGCCTTGCCAACAGGTTATTACGTTTGTTAGCAGATTTTGTATAGTCACCGTAAAATGTCTCAAGGATCTTCTTGCTTAGTTTAAAGCTATTGAGTTTGTATAGAAAAAAGAGTCGCTGGGCTGTTTTATTTGTCAGAGTTCCAAGGTAGTCTTCCCATGAAAGCTTGTTGTTGATGACGACGCCTAAATTTTTATTTGCCTTTACTTGTTCTATAGATGTAGTGTTTATTTGCAGTTCACGTATAGTATGTTTTTTCTTTCTAAAATATAGTAAAAGTTCTTTAGTTTTTGTTACATTCAGTTTTAGAAAGTTGTCAGTGCACCAGTTTGTAAACTCTTCTATCGAGCTTTGATACTGAGTTTCGTCTCCTGAAATAAGACCGACTATGGCAGTATCATTAGCGAATTTAATGAGTTTAACTGAGTCATAGATGCTTCTTATGTCATTAGTGTAAAGAGTGTCTAGTACAAGAGAAAGTACACAACCTTGTGGAGCACCCGTACATAGTACTCGAGTTGACGATTTGGTGTTGTTGACATTAACATACTGGGGCCGTTGGGTTAAAAAGTATAGAACCCATGCTTGTAAGTAAGGGCTTACATTTAAGTTACTCAGTTTGTTTATCATTAGATGTGGCTGTATGGTATTGTAAGCCGAGGAGAAATCTACGAAGAGGACTCGTGCGTATGTTTTGGGTATATCGAGATGCTTATAAAGCTGGTCCAAAAGCAATAGAAGGGCATCCTCAGTTCCTCTAGCTGCTTTGTATGCAAATTGGTTAGGGTCTAGGCTGTTGTTGACTTTTGCTACAAGTTGTTTTAGCATATATTTTTCAAAACATTTTATAACAATAGGTGTTTGTGCTACTGGGCTGAAATCATTTAAGCAATCTATTTTTGGTTTCTTAGGCACTGGTATGATCTCTGAAGTTTTCAAGATGTGTGGAATTACGCACGTTTGCAATGACTGGTTAAAGATATGACAAAAGATAGAAGAGATTTGCTCTAATCCCACCTAAGTAGCCAGATCTATTAATATTGAAGGATTAATTTCTCTTGTTGGGTTCGAACAAAATAATTAATTGCCAGTAATGTATAGACTAGTTTTTTTTATATATTGATTCATGTTTTGTCAATGCCAATAAATAATAGTGCAAAGTTTCAGTGTGGGAGAAATGACGTGAACACACTTTTTACCAGACACTCAAGAGTTGATATAAGCTTTGTCATAATACTATCTCTTACCGCTTACTACTCCTGATAGGGTCTATGTGAATTATTCCTATATTATTTATTTGTTCATTTATTTATGTCTAAATTTTGTGTTACATAATAAGTAGCTACTTGGTATTCAGGTTGATTCCTTCATCTGAGAAGCAATGTAAAGACATAGCCTACCAGCTTATTAAAGAGAATAGTGACATTAATGTAAGTGCTAAGTAACTTAAGATTAGCATCAATGTTAGGTTTCTTTTTCTTAGTCTCTTTACTGTCTGGTATCTGGGATCAATGAAATCTTTAGGTCCATTAAACTTTGTACAGTCTTTTTCTTTTTGTCCAAGTCTGTTCTTTTTCGTTTGTCCAAGTCTGTTCTTTTTCGTTTGTCCAAGTCTTTTTTCTTTCGTTTGTCTAAGTCTTTTCTTTAAACTTTGTCCAAATCTCTTTCGTTTGTCCTTTTCTTCATTTCGTCCAATCATTTGCGTTTGCTTTGTTTTGAAGACCACGATGTTTGAGTCCACCCAATATTAGTAAGAACTTGAGAAGCTCTAGGTCAGTGGATCTCAAACTTCTTTGTCTCGTAGACCCATAGCCATGTTTTCTAGACCATATACAAATTGATGAAACTCAATTAAAAATGAAGCCAAATAAATTGTAATATGCTTTACAAGATTTGATTAAACAAAAAAAAGAACGCCTATTAGTGTGTAGCTTTGATAATAAAATTTCAATATCGGGCTTTAAGTTAGGTTTACCATCATAACATCTCGATTAGATGACATTTGACTTATTAAAATTTGAAAATTCGAAAAATTCATCCCGTTCATTGTATGTTTTTTTACTTAATCCTCACAAGAAACATTGAGGTTATGCCTTCGTTTTTTATAAAGTTAAATTAGCACCTTGTAGCACATTGTAGCTGCAAGTAAACCTCGTTCAATTTATGAAACAAGTCTGTTAATAGACCATGCCCGATTCCTGCTCTTTTGTTTATTTGTTTTAAAATAGGATCTTTAGCAACCGAAAACCCCTTCAAACGCTGAACAAAATAGCCTGTCGACCACTATCATACTTCTGTGTGTGAAGGAGAAAGTGAACACATTGTAGGCAGTTACTTTCTGTATGGATTTCTTGGTTTAAAACAAAACAAAAATATGATAATAACCTTATATTATCAGGCAAGGTTAACAGGTCCAGTTTATTTTTTAGAAGTATGTCGTTTGCATGCAATTACATAAGAACTATTGCACCTTTGAACTGTATTGTTGCTTATAAGAATTTTTATCACGAATTCAGGTATAAGATAGTATAAAACAGGTTGTAAAAACTCTTCAAAGGCTGGCTATATTTTGCATATAGTGTGCAGTTTTCTGGAGTCTGATATCGGCCTAAGTAAAAATATTGTAAGACGCTCACAAACCTCTTCTCTTTTGTGATTTATAAATCCAACTTTTGTTCTAGTGTCGATCTAATTTGATTTGAAAGTGTTCGAGAGTATTTCAAATTTCAATCTATCATGTTGGCATTGTCTCAAATGATGTTCCACCTTAGAGGGTTTCATAGCGACATAACTTTAAAGTTTGTTACGTAAAAGACACATAGACATCGCTGTTTGGACAAGGACGGAAATAAGTCAAACTTCTAATAGCCAACATTTAATTTTCTACACTACTATTTAGACTCGGACATAAATAATTTTATTTTAATGTAGACACAATAAAGCTATTTAAAATAAGGTGTTAAAATTTAAAAAAAAAAAATCATTCCACTAACAGAGTTAAAATTCAAAGGACTAACTAAGGCACAGTTCATAAATGGGAAATGAAATTTAAAGTCTCGAAATGCTAAAATGAGATCCACTATCGTAGACCCCCATTTACAGGTCATAGACCCCCAATTTAATTTTTCACTTTCGTAGACCCTGTGACAAGTCAAAAGCTTGCTGTCAGAGTCACTCATTTTTATCACAGCATTGATTATTATTTTTCATAATTTATTTATTTTATTTTAGTTATTTCCCAGTCCTATCCCCAATTTCTCCACCCGCCCCACCTTTCCCTCTTCAGGCTTGACGTGGTCCACAGCCTTGTCGTCCTTTCATGGCTGCCTGGTCGTGCGGTTTGCGTGCTGGACTGTCGTTCGGATTTATCGACGGTCGAGGGTTCAAACCCTGCCCGCTCCCATCCCCCGTCGTCCTGCGGGAGGTTTGGACTAGGAAGTAAACTATCTTCAACTCTGAAGGAACATCCGAATTATGTAAAACATTTTACAAACAAACATTTATCTGCCCTTGATCGGGGAAAGATAAACACGCAATCTCTTTGGTCTTA
Organism: Biomphalaria sudanica; assembly: GCA_036873155.1. Lineage (NCBI taxonomy): Eukaryota > Metazoa > Mollusca > Gastropoda > Planorbidae > Biomphalaria > Biomphalaria sudanica. The sequence goes on along the minus strand of JAZGLO010000168.1, from coordinate 262,029 downwards.
CCGGCCGGATGTCGGACAATCGCTGTTGACAACACCTTGGGTGGAATGCAAACCAATATCTCCCCCCCCCTATTCCACGTCTCTCTTTGATCAAAGAGATTACTCCGGTCAACACGCCTCGTGGCACTCCCAGGTGCGACTCTTGTCGGATTCACCCACGTGTAAGATTAATCTTAAGCCTAGGACATTTCCTGTTTCCGCCCACATTTTCCAGACCTATATATAAGGTAAATTAAATCAAGCCAGACCCTCTCATTTTCTCATTCGAGCTGAGCTATCGAGTCTGGACTGCTTTATTTATTCTTACGCCTAGAGGAATACCTGGTGGTAAGCCAAACTCAATCACAAGTTCCATCTTAATTACTTTGTGCATATTTCTCACTGGATTTTATCATGTGTATTTTATTATTTCATTTATATTTAATTAGTGCATTGTGTAGTTCTCACTGTCGTAAGTAGAAAACATAAACATGTCCTATTCATGTATTTATGAACTGCATTAATCTATTAATGCTACGTTGCTCAATTGATCGTTGATGCAACCATGTACATATTTGTACATCTTATTTTGTTTCCTTTATCTCGGCTGACCGCCTTGATAATTTTACTAGCGCACTAATACTGCGCTTAGAAAAGAGATATGAATTATCTGCCCTTTAGTCTTTCTATTGGTACGAGAGTTGCGCCCCTTGAACGGCCGCTCTCCCTATTCAAGCGCACTCCAGTGTTCTCGACCGACGGTCGTATGTAAACAAACCGTCATGGTCGCTGACCATTGTCCATTCCCCCCCTTTTCCTCTTCCATCTTGTGTTGTTTAATTGAGATTATTATTTCCCCTTTTATGTACATTTTTATATTGCTACTATCAGTCGTCTATTTTCAAAATCCCATTTGTCATCATCTCCCCATTGTGCTCTAAAGCAATTTTACCAATCTGACGAATACACCTCAGTCGAGGGCATCGATAAGATGCATGAAGGACATGTTCTAACTTGTCTTTATTTATCCGCAGCCTCCTTCAGGTGTCTGCCTTTGTGCTTAGTGCTATTCAGCACTGCACTGCCTACTGAGATCTACCCAACTATTTGTTTGGATCACCTTCATATTTACCTGCCTACTTGCTGTTCAGTGTCTTCTCGACACTACTCAACTATTTATCGGATTATTTACCTGCCTATTTATTTGGCATTGTCTGCCTAGTCAATTGCCTATTTGATATTGGGGTCCACTCAACTATTTACTTGGCGCTATCGGCTCTACTTGCCCTCCTATTCGACAGCCCACCTGTCAGCTTATTAGCTGCGACGTCCCTATAGACCCAGATCTGTGCGAGGCATCCCTCTACCCGCTAGAGCGCCACCTCCAGCTGCAGAACCTCAAGCCAGGACACAGCCAGCTGCGACATCAACAGGACAAACAGCTAAGTTCAGAAGACAAAGTGACATACTCTCTTATTAAGTGCAAGAGTGATGATTAATAACATTATTGCTTAGAGATAGATGCAATCCTCCCCCGTTTTTATTCTTCGATGTATATATTTATGTAAATAAATATTCTTCAATTTAACTTTTGTATCTCTCTTTCATTGCTTGTCTCGTTGCGTGCCTGCTCCCGATTTATATGCTGACGGGTTGGTGTGTGATAACTGCAAAAATAATCATCCCCTAGACACTAAACGCGCAAAAACACACGTCGCTTTCCCCAACCTGTCACAGACCCCTTGGAAGTGCTCCTAGACCGCTGGGGGTCCTCACATGCCACTTACTGAATTACTGCTCTACGGAAAGGAAACCTAATTTATAGACCCCTTGGAAGTGCTCCTAGACCGCTTGGGGTCCTCATAGGCCAATTAGGGAATCACTGCTCTAGGGAAAGGAAACCTGATTGATAGACCAATCGGAAGTGCTCCTAGACCGCTGGGGATCCTCATAGGCCACTTAGGGAATCACTGCTCTAGGGAAAGGAAACGGGATTGATAGACCCCTTGGAAGTGCTCCTAGACCGCTGGGGGTCCTCATAGGCCACTTAGGGAATCACTGCTCTATGGAAAGGATAGTGATTGATAGACCCCTCGGAAGTGCTCCTAGACCACTTGGGGTCCTCATAGGCCACTTAGGGAATCACTGCTCTATGGAAAGGAAACGGGATTGATAGACCCCTTGGGAGTGCTCCTAAATAGCTTGGGGTCCTCATAGGCCACTTAGGGAATCACTGCTCTAGGGAAAGGAAACCTGATTGATAGACCCCTCGGAAGTGCTCCTAGACCGCTGGGGGTCCTCATAGGCCACTTAGGGAATCACTGCTCTAGGGAAAGGAAACCTGATTGATAGACCCCTCGGAAGTGCTCCTAACCGCTTGGGGTCCTCATAGGCCACTTAGGGAATCACTGCTCTATGGAAAGGATAGTGATTGATAGACCCCTCGGAAGTGCTCCTAGACCGCTGGGGGTCCTCATAGGCCACTTAGGGAATCACTGCTCTAGGGAAAGGAAACCTGATTGATAGACCCCTCGGAAGTGCTCCTAGACCGCTGGGGGTCCTCATAGGCCACTTAGGGAATCACTGCTCTAGGGAAAAGAAACCTGATTAATAGACCCCTCGGAAGTGCTCCTAGACCGCTGGGGGTCCTCATAGGCCACTTAGGGAATCACTGCTCTAGGGAAAGGAAACCTGATTGATAGACCCCTCGGAAGTGCTCCTAGACCGCTGGGGGTCCTCATAGGCCACTTAGGGAATCACTGCTCTAGGGAAAGGAAACGGTATTGATCGATCTGTCGACCTTCAATATCCTGAGACAAAAAAACTGTATGCCAGATGTGAAACGCATTTTCCATATGGGGAAACATTGTGTTTGGGATGTCTGTCCGTGTTTGTGTGTTTATGACTAACTAAAAGCTCTATTGAGTATCCAAATATAATGTCATCTGTATCGTGTGACAAATGCTTTTCATTTTTAGTAATTTTTTTAATGATTATAATTACATAAATAAAAACTGTTTTTAAAACAGGAAAGTTATTTTTATAATAAACCCTGCGTCGTAGCTCAAAACATCCACCATGTTATCCTACTTCTACTTTGCTAGCGATGTACTTATGCAAATAGCTCTTTTAGTCATCTATTGTTACCTACAAACCTTAAAGCGGCATTCTATAAAGGGCACTAATTCAGCTTATACCACCACATTTTAAGTACTTTTTCTTTCCCTTATTGAGATAGCAAACAAAATAATTAATTGCCATTAGTTTATTAACAAAATGGTTACTTTTTTCTATTGATTCTGGTGTTGTCAGGTAAAAGAAATAATTGTGCAATATTTTAGCTTCATCCGAGAATGGGTGTGCGAGAAATAACGTGTATTATCCTTTTACCAGACAGACAGAGTGAGTTGATATAAGCTTTATACTAGTACGTATTACCATTTAACAAATTAATTCTTTATTTAAAATTTGAAATTGTACTTTTATAAGGCTAAAGACTTAAATAGCTCCAGACGGTAGGACTACGACGGACCCGTAGAGGCCACCTATGAGTTTGTCTTGTACTTTATTTGAATGTGTATTTATATAAAGCAATTTGAAGCACACAACGTTGAAAACTCAATTTGACCCACTAGAATAAAACCCAACACGGTAAAGCACATCTGAATGGTCTCCCCTTAATAGATAATGCGGTGATTATAACCGTGTACTTGTGCTGGTCCTGTTTTTACGTATATACATATTTCAATATACACGCCTCGTAGCCCTCATGATGTACACACTAATACAACCTGCTTTGGCTGTGTTTACAAATAAATAAATAAAATATCAGCACAGAACTCGTTTTTTCAATTATCTAACAAAAGAAAAACATGTTTACAAATATATATATGTGTGTAATTAAAGGTTAATGTTTTAAAAATCTGTGAAGTGCACAGTTATGAAGCCAGTACATGTTTACATTTATATAGTAGACCTCACGATCTATGGTGCAGATAATATAGCAATCTTGTTTTTATAGCCTAAGGTTAAAGGTGTCGTATGGTCAGCACAAGAGCCATTACGTTTCTCAGCAACTAATGTCAGGTACCCATTGGTGTGGATTCAGGGGCGCTCGTAAAATTGTTTCTTGAAATTAAAATTTAAAAAAAAAGCACGATATACCTTTTTAAACTTTGTTTCTCAAAATATGATCATATAAGACAGATAGATTAGAGTTTAGACAGACAAACAGACAGATAGATTATATACATAAACAGACAAACAGACAGATAGATTAGATAGATTAACAGACAGACAGACAGACAGATAGATAGGCATACATTTTACTGAAGATTCTAGAATGCGCCAGTCTTGTGCGAAATGTGTTAGATATAACATGTACTAAAGTCTAGTGTTAGAACTCGAGAAAGAATATATTATTGTGTAGATCTGTTATTCTATTCAAGTACATTTAACCATTGTAATTATTTGTGAATAGCTTTTCCAAGTTTTGAATCAAAGTATTTGTTTTAGACGAAGAGAAGTTTCTTCATTGAATATATAATAATATACTTAGATCGTCTTGTCAACTAGTAACTTCTAGATGATCCTCATATCAACTGGCAACTTCTAGATGATCCTCTTATCAACTAGCAACTACTAGATGATCATCTTATCAACTGACGATTTATGAATCCTCGGCAACCACAATCATTGATAGTGCGATATACATCAAGTATAATCGTAACATCTGGCACCATCTTAGATTGTGACATTAGCACCATTGGTGATTGTGACACCTACTATATTATACTAATGGTCTATTTATATTATATTATTATTAAATATTAAAGCAACAATAGAATGTTTTGTTGAGAGAAATAAACAAATACTTGTATTTAAAATTTAAGATGGGCTCTATTAATATTGTTAAATTTGATTTAGACTCCTGATATAAGTTCTATGGAGTGTGGCAATAACTCCTTATGTGGATGTATGTAAACTGTGATACAGTTTTATGTTGACTCCAGTGCTTTTTAGTTAACCATAGTTAACCATGGTTAAAAGAACTCAACTTTGTATCACTGCGCACCAGGGCAAGTCACGTGATTAAGTGGACCAATCCTTAGTGTACGTTGCCAGAAGTTTTCCCCAGTTAACGTCTATCATGTAATCATGTAATTCACATTAGTAAAAAAAAAAAAAGAGAGAGAGAGAACTCTACCAATTCCAAGTATGAGAAAAAATACAATTGTCTCTCTTGATCTACAATTAGAAATTTAAAAAAAAAGACGTTTTTCACACTAATAAGCTCTAAACGTAAAAAATATATACATTTTAACAACAAATAAAGTAAAAAAAAACAGTTTTTTATAGTATAAACTTTAGTATTAAACGAGACAAGGCTTTATAAGTCTTCAGTCTAACGAAGTTTTATTATGACTATAACAATGATGATATTGATGACTATGATGATGATATTGATGACTATGATGATGATAGTGACGACTATGATGTTGATAGTGATGACTTCAATGATGATAGTGATGACTTTGATGATGATAGTGATGACTTTAATGATGATAGTGATGACTTTGATGATGATAGTGATGACTTTAATGATGATAGTGATGACTATGATGATGATAGTGATGACACTAGAGTTAGATTTTTTATACTAGTATCTCGATGTCATTCCTCGCGAATATGTGGATCCGACAGGGATCCGACTCCGACGGGGGGTGCCTCTGAGTTTGTGTGACAACACAAACTCTCTATTTAATCTTGTTTTTTATGAGATACATACTTCTTTTATTTGTTTATTTGTTTTTTTTTATTTTCTTTCTGTAGGTCCTCCTGGGAGGAGGTCGAGCTTACTTCTACCCAGAGAATTACACTGACCCAGATCCTGATCCAAAGTTTAACACGTCCGAGGTGTCCAGGACGGATGGGTTGAACCTGATTCAAGTATGTAGTCACATGATAATATTTACTCTGTCACGCTCTATCCTTCTCTCTCTCTCTATCTCTCTCACTTTCTCTCTTTATTTCTCACACTCACTCTCTTTTTCTATCTCTCTTTCTCTCTCATTTTCTCTCTCTTTCTCTGTTTCTTTCTCTCTCGCTCTTTCCCTATTCCTCTCTTTCTCTTGCTATTTTGATCACATTCTTTCTCTTTCCTTTCCTCTCCCTCTCTCTTCATATTCAAATCTTCAACGGTTTTATCTCTTGATCTCTTTCTCTGTTTCTTATCACTTCTCATATCATTTCTCACAAGTCTTTTATTAGATGAGGTGTGTGTGTGTGTGTGTGTGTGTTTGTGACCCGCCCGTTTGGAATCCTGGCCATATTACATCTTCGTCAACTGTTGTGAGTCTGAACAGAAGCAATAGTTGGTTGTACGGTTTGAAGTTGCAATTTAATTATTCGCTTTATATTTGCCGTATCTTCACTGTGTTTAAGTTGATTTCTTTTTAATTACAATACCTTTTTTAAGCTTACATATTCTCCATTAGCTGGACACGGTTCTTGAAATCGGTTCTAACGATTTTCCAAAAAAACTTGACTGTTGGTGTATATCTTTGGGAAATTTGCCACACAGGGAAAACTCTATTTTGACGTTACAATGTCTTTAAAAGTATAATTTTTAAAATAATAATTTTAATTTGGCTGGAAGTACTTGTAATCAGAACAAATTTCCATATGGAGTCTTAGGGATAGACAATCTTCATCTTGAACAGTTATACATTTGTTTAAATAACTTAATTAATAACTAGACGTTCAGGAACATTTTGGTATTGTAAATCTATATCTAAATGGCAATCATAAGAATTTAACCAAGGTGGCGTGGTGGCTGAGCGATAAAGCGCTTGGCTTCTGAACCGTAGTCCGTGGTTCGAATGCTGGTGAAGACTGGCATTTTTAATTTCGGGGTCTTCGGGCGCCTCTGAGTTCACCCAGCTCCAATGGGTACCTGACATTAGTTGGAGAAAAGTAAAGGCGATTGGTCGTTGTGCTGGTCACTTGTTCACCATGGGCCACAGAAACAGCTGACCTTAACATCATCCACGCTATAAACCACTAGGTCTGAAAGGGAAACTTTACTTTTTAGATTTAACCAGGATTAACTTCGTGTTTAGGGAGAAATTGGGCTGTGTAAAAAAGACTATATTTTATTTTCATTAGTTTTTAAGAATAAAATATTCGACTAGCTTCAATAAAAGAGGAATAGTCTATTTTTATATTATTATATTTTTAAACATTTCACTTGCATATTTTTAATATATGTTTATATTACGTCATTTTTTGGTGTGAATGTTTTAGTGAAAGTTCTTGAAAGGATGTGACGTAATAAAATGATTACTTTTATCAACACGAAGACTCTTTTAACTGGACCTTATTCCCCAAAACGAACGGTCACGTGATAATATTGATGAAACAATGAAAGAAACTGTCACGTGATAATCATTGTTGATTAAAATTAGATCGTAATTTGTGAAGAAGAGATAGAGAATACGTCACTTAATGTTGTTTGTTTACGATTGGTAAATGAGGTCCATAGTAATTTATTTATTCGCTGTGGAAACAGAACACGGTGTCAGTTATCACACTAAAATAAAATGTGGCTACTGACTAAGACAAGCAAAGAGGATGCCACTAGAAGACAACAACTTTGTCTGCTGATAAGCTGACAAAAAATGTAGGTCAGAGATAGGTCGATGTATCTACGTGAAGTACTTCACTCCTCAATACTATTCAGACTGGAAGTCGAGCTTTGGATGCGATGTTTCAAACACAAACTTATTGACTATTATTTCGTATTCCAGGAATGGCAGGCGGAGAAAAAATCGAAAGGTGTGTTTGTTTATAACAGACAGGGTCTTGATCAAGTTGACGTATCTAGCACTGACTATCTCTTGGGTAAGTTACATCCAACTATACACCATTAGCGCGATCCACTCTAACACTATCACTATCCTACAGAAATTATTCAACAATCTGTCTATTTACTAATCATTGGCCAAAACCTGCAAGGCACAGGTGATAGTATTTAACAGTTTCGGTTTGTTTTTTGTAACTAAATACCTATTCCTTGATGTATAGCTGCCATTCATGTCAGTCGGTTGCTTTAACTGGGTTAGTAGGCTACTTTAATCCTTTAAGTAAGCTAATATAACTTTGTTATAAGGCTACCCAATCCCTGTTATACCCAACTGGAGGAACACTAAACTCTAACAAGTAAATTTTTAAAAAAAAAGCTTACATTAAGGAAGAAGTGCACATTTACAGCCATATATCTCAATCCTGTAAGAATTATTTCCTTTTTTCAATATTAAACTGAATAAATTAATTACCACTAATTTATTGATTAATTCATTAAATTTTTAAATTATTTCACTGATTAGAGGGTGTGTTTTTTGTTTGAGACATTGAATAGCTGTGCAAAGTTTCAACTTGATCTGAGAATGGGAAGTGGGAGAAATAACGTGGACAAGGTTTTTTACCAGACAGACAGACGAACGGACTGAGTTGATGAAAGCCTTGACATTTTCTTTTGAAAAGGTTTATTCGCACAAGGCCATATGAACTTTGACGTCGAACGTAATGCTTCCAAAGAGCCAGCACTCCATGAGATGGTTGAAAAAGCAGTCCGCATTTTACAGCGAAACAAAAATGGATTTTTCCTCTTGGTTGAAGGTAAAAGTACTTTAGAACTAAGACAATCAGAAAGATAAGTTAATATTTCTGCCCGATATTGGTGGACGACTTCTTCACATCTTTAAAAAAAAATAATACAAATATTTTGGCTTCTAAACTTTTAGTCTTTAAAAATCAGCTAATCTTATTGAATTAATCAAACACAGAGCAATTACTTGCCAATACAGAAGAACAGAAGGATAAAGCGCATATCTTATTCCGAATGGTAGGACAAATTCGTACAAGTTCTCTTTCTTCTTTGATGTTATTATAGCATGAAGCGAATTGCCTGAATCAGACTTGACAGAGTTTAAGACTCTGTTACGTGCATGGCTAAATTGACACATTGATACGTGTATGACGTAATTATCTTTTTTTTTTATTAAAGTCTGTGATTTATAAGATAAGATAAGATAATACGCGGTAATATGAGGTAAGATAAGATAAGATAAGATGGGATGAGATGTGTGGTCCTGAATAACATAACAAAACAGAAAACACTTTAATTTTAAAATGTACAAAAGTTAGAACATTTTTCTGTCCCTTGACTTTCGACTTAAGGTTGCGTGTAACAAATCGCTCCACTTTTTCCCGGCAAGCGGCTGTTCTTTGCAGGATATCAAGAGAGAGGCCGTTATAATCCTTTACGTTATCCAGCCAGTAATTAAATTAAAGTAATTAAAGCAGGGGTTCTCAACCTGTGGATCGCGACCGGGGTCGATTGACGATTTGCCAGGGGTCGCCAGAGACTATCGAAAAAATGAATAGTTTTGTCTATTGCTGTGTGTCTGAGCGGCGGGGGGGGGGGTCGTTGCAGAGTGTGGGATTGTAAAGAGGGGTCGCCGAGCTTAAAAGTTTGAGAACAGCTGAATTAAAGTAATACAATGTCGTTACATCATTCTCTCTTAAATATTTGATACTTTAAAAAGGAGGTGGGCGGAAGCAGCAGGTTTCTGTCAGAATCAGTCATCATCATCTATGGATTTCAGGCATTAAACACTACTCTATTGGGGATATTTCGCAATGAACTAAATAATGTCAAGGACGATGAATTAATGTGCGAAGTTTCATTTTGATTGGAGAATGGGAAACGGAAGGAATAACGTGTACAGAATGTGTACCAGACAGACAGACAGTCAATTTGAGTTTTTTTTAGTTTTTGGCACATCGGCATAATTTAGGCCATGTCGTGCCCGTAATCCTTGAAGGATCACTCTTCCTTCATATTACCAGAGCTAAATTCCATACAGTTAAATCAATAAAAGCAAGGTCTATTCACAGTTAAAAATAGTGAAGTTAGTAAAAATTTAATAATTTAGTAAAAATCTTTTTGTAAATATTATATGTTCACAATTTCACAAATCAAATCTTCGTAGACAACCCCACCTCCCGGACAAAGACCAGTACCTTCCCGGGTCTACACTAGTGAACAGTGTTTTTAAGTTGCGCGCTCTAAAAAAATGTCCTCTAATAACCTGGTATCGGGGGGGGGGGGCAATCAATGAGGATGGATGTATGGCTCTCATTGTTTCTCTGCTGTTTCGTATCCTCTATGCCCACATGGGGGGGACCCAGATGAAGGTGACATCCCTACGGTCGGCTGTTATTTTGTTCAACAGCTTCAGGCTCTTATGTACCAATGGAATGTCAGTCTTCATCCGCCCCAAAGCTTGCAATGCAGATTTGAAGTCGGAGCATATGATACATTTTCTCCTTTCTGGTGCTTTGACGGCCATAAATGCAAGCGATATTGCATGTCATTCGGCCGTAAAGATGGAGCATCCATCGGGGAGTCTACGGGACATTGTTTTGTTCCGACAGACAAACAGACAGAGTTCGTGACAAATGAACAACAAACTGAAGAACTTGGAAACTTTGAGGGTAACAACGTGCAAAATAAATTATCGTATAATTTTCAAAAAATACCATATCAACTCTTCATCTTGTACACCGGATACACCAAAAATCTAACTATTTATAGCTGTTTCGCCATAGATGAAATTCTCTAATAAACTTGGTGATTACGACAGATTTAAACAGAAACTGATGACGCAAAAGAGTTGTTTGCAAACAACTTAGATATGATTTGGGTACTAGAAAAAAGATGTTTTTAGCCAATTTCGGGAATAAGCCTGATGGTTTAAAAAAGAGCCGTCTTGAAATTTTAAATCAGTAGATAAATAGTTCTTTGGAAATTAATGATCATTCATACATTTTTACTCTGCTTCCCAGGGGGTCACATTGACTCTGCACATCACGATACTCAGCCAGTCAAAGCTATACACGACGTGGTGGCCATGGACAAAGCCGTGAAGATGGTGCTGGACCTGACAGACAGCTCAGATACACTTACAGTCGTCACAGCTGACCACTCACACGTCATGAGCATCGCGGGTTATGCGACCAGAGGAAATCCAATCTTTGGTCAGTTTAACTATCCATCTCTCTCTCTCTATCTATCTATCTATATATCTATCTATCTGTACATTTATATATATATATATATATATATATATATATATATATATATATATATACCTTTCATTGTTCTCTCTCTCCATCTCTTTTTATCTCTTTATTCTCTCTCCCCCTTTTATCCCCCCCTCTCTTTCTCTCTTTATGTATCTTTTCTCTCTCTTTTTTATCCCTCTTTTATCTCTCTTTCCCTCTTCTCTATCTTTCCACCCCTTTCTTTTTCTTCTTCTTCTTCCCTCTCTCTTTCCCTCTCCTCTATCTTTCCTCCCCTTTCTCTTTCTTCTCTTTCTCCTTCTTCTTCCCTCTCTCTTTCTCCTCTCTTTCTTTGTATGTTTCCAATTCTCTCTCTCTATCTGTTACACTCTCTCTCTCTCCATGTCTTTTCACTACCTCTTCCTTAATGTTTTTCTCTTTCTTTCTCCACCTTCTTTCTTGTCTTCATCTCTCTCTCTCTCTCTCGTTTTTTTTTGGTTTTTTTTTTCTCCTTTTCTCTCTCACTCTTTTTAATAAACTCGTCCTCTGCTGTTGTTATCACAGCTTTGAGTGACCTTGATGGCGTCATCAACACCAAAAGAACTCTTGACCATCTGCCATTCACGACACTTGTCTACGCCAACGGTCCCGGATACAAAGTTCCACGACCCAATATCACTAAGGTGGACACAGGTAAATAACGCAACAGTCTCCCTCATCTCATCAGCGAAAGAGAATACATTTTGAAGTAGAATTCAGCAATCTTATCTAGGTTCATGTATACTCTGTGTTTAGTGTCTGTACTCTGTGACCTAGTTTCTAGCTCCAGCCCTTACATCGTGGGACTTGTTGCCACAAAATTGTTTATGCACTATGCCCAGTGATATCTTGCCTTGTCCAGCTTGTGGGCCAAATAAGAATCAGACACTCGAACAACATTAGCACAACAGCTAAATGAAATAGAGCAGAATCAATTTATTACAAACTTTTATTTCTTCTGTTAATTAATGGATTGTTTAACGTTTATCATACACAACAAGGTGAAGAGATCAATCTAGCTGGGGGTGGGGGGTTGTGGCTTTGCAAACCAATCACGGAATTAGTTCTAAATGTTGGTGCGCTTGACACAGGCCATAAATTGATTCTCAAAAAAACTTATTTCTTTATTTAAATTTGAATAATGAAAATCCACAAAGTTCTCTCTAAAAATATACTTTGAGAGTCCCCAAGAGTTAAATCTTTTTGTTTTCGGAAAAAAAAAATATCTAGCTGATGATGTAGTTGTAGAATCTTGTAGTAGTACATTTCATGATGGGAAGTTGACAAAGTTTCTTTTCAGCCTACTGAAAGAAGAGTTGGAACTTTGTTAAGAATGTCCTTACGTGTGAGATTAACATTTTCCTTTAAATTTAATATGAATGTATTTAGTGACTACCACACTCTAAATTGCTCCTACAAATTGTAATGCCAAAATACAACATTCTACTTGTGAATTTAAACATAACAATAGTGCTTAATAACCTAGTTTAGGCCTACAATAAAACATTGCCAACTGAAAACTAGAGTGGTACCAGGTAATTTGACAATCTTTCAGCTACAATTTACCAATTTCATATTTCAAAGTCTTAATCTAAATATTTGGGGTATCTTATGTTTTCAATGTACTAATCGGTTCTATTTGCAATGTAGTAAGGGCCTCTAAATTCATATTAGAATATTTTGAAGTAAAACATTATTCAAAAGGTCCTTTTTGAATAGGATAATTAATGAGCTGTAGATGTCACGAGAATGCGTTTCTGCTGTGAAGAATGCAGGAAAATGCTTATGGCGTCGGGGCTTCGTTCCCCCAGACCCCCTAGCTATCAAGAGAAAAGGGCTCATCATAACTTTTTATTTTTTCGCCAAAGGTTGAGAAACTTTTTTTTTGTTTATAAATTCTAATATATATATATATATGCTGCACGCGCGTTTATTCTTAGGGTTAGGGTTTACTATGCGTTAGTGTTAGGGTTTGGAAAAAAAATCACCCCCCCCCAAAATCCGCTAGTGCTCCCACTTCCCATTTATTGATAGAGTTAAATTTTTGCATAATTTTTGATGGTCGATTACATTGCATGAATTACTAAAAATGAATCAATTAACAAATCAAATAGTGGTATCTAATTTGACTAAGTGTTGTTGTATGTAGACAAAAAACAACGGAGTTCATTCCAGCAGTCTTAAGATCTATGGCCCTTATTTTACAGTCAACTCCCCTTATAAGAGTTTTATTTTTAAAAAAGCTTTTTTTTTTGTCTTCTGACTCCAGGCAATGTAAATTACGTCTCACAGTCAGCAGTACCGATGAAGTCAGAGACGCACGGAGGCGAAGATGTCGCTATCTATGCCCACGGTAACTTTAGTTTTAAGATGTCGCTATTTATGCCCACGGTAACTTTAGTTTTAAGATGTCGCTATCTATGCCCAAGGAAAATTTTGTTATAAGATGTCGCTATCTATGCCCACGGTAACATTAGTTTTAATATGTCGCTATCTATGCCCACGGTAACTTTAGTTTTAAGATGTCGCTATTTATGCCCACGGTAACTTTAGTTTTAAGATGTCGCTATTTATGCCCACGGTAACTTTTGTTATAAGATGTCGCTATCTATGCCAACGGTAACTTTAGTTTGAAGATGTCACTATTTATGCCCACGGTAAATTTTGTTATAAGATGTCGGTATCTATGATTTGATGATACCCGTATCAAAATAGATCCTCCCGTTCTTGTTAGCAGCTGCTCTTATCATGAAAGATGCCCGTCTATTCTCTTATAGTTTCCAGCCTTCTTTTCCCTAGACAACTTTCACTTTGGTCTTTTGCTTCTTTCACTGTACCTTGAAGAATGAGAGCGGGGAAGTGTGGTCGAGAGGCTAAGCACGCTTGAACTTGGCTTGTCTTGGCTACCTTTGAAGGGGGACTCGAGGTTCGACACCTGACTCGAGCAGAGTTGTGTTTACTGAGCGCCTAAAGGCAGCACGGAAAACCTTCTCCCAGATACCTCTCACTCCACTGGTCCACAAATGAGATTGGAGCATAGCGCTCTGAGCATGCTATAAGCATGAAAGTAGCGCTACATAAAAGCTATAATTCTTATAATTATGATTAAGTGAGTCATGTCTTAACATGTCCAGCCAGTTTAGGTTTCGTCTCTTCCCAGATTAGAGTTCTTCCTTCATGCCAGCCAGAGTGTTCACTTTGTTAAAGTACAAAACCATTGGTTTTCTTTTTTGTATATCTGATACCCAGCAGTTTTCTGTTGCATTCACACTCAAAGGCTTGAATTCTTTTTTCAGTCTCAGTGTTCATTGTCCAACTTTCACAATATTTGTTTTAAAAAACGCAGCTCCTACAATGTAGAAAGATAAATTGTAGCAAATATCTAATGAAGCAAAATAAATTGTAGCGAATATCTAATGAAGCAAAATAAATTGTAGCGAATATTTAATAATAAAATGAATTGTCGTGAATATCTATTGAATCAAGTTAAATTGTAGTGATTATCCAATGAATCAAACTAAATAGTAGCGAATATGTAATAAATCAAAATAAATTGTAGCGAGTATCCAATAAATCATATTAGATTGTAGTGAATATGTAAAACATAGAGATAAGTTGTATTGAATATCCAATGAATCAAGATAAATTATAGTGAATATCCAATGAAGCAATATAAATTGTATTGGATATCTAATGAATCAAGAAAATGGTCAATAATATAAAATACTAAATACGTTTAAAAGTTAATATACATATTACGTAAAGGATCTCATTCACCAATCGTAAACAAACAACATTTAGTCACGTGATAATATTAATAAATCAACGAAACAAAACTGTCACGTGATAGCCATTGTGTATTAAAAATTGGAGCGTAATTTGTATAGAAGAGTTAGAGAATCACGTGGCTAAATGTTGTTTGTTTACGGTTGGTGCATGAGGACCACCGTCAGTGCTGTCGAGATAGGAAAGAAGCATGACTGTGATAAATGATAAAAATGAATCTAGTAATTAGTCACTGACAATAGACATAATTGCTGAAATTTACTAGCTGAAAGAAAGATTAGTAGAGTTTCATTTTCTTACCCTAGAGAATCGTGTTTAAATGAAATGACAAGTAATTATCTATAATTCTTTTCTTTCAATAGATCATTACATTTTAAAAGTATTACGCTAACCTTTAGTTGTTTGTTGTTGTTTTTTTCTAAAAGGGCCGCAATCATTTCTGTACGCTGGAGTCCATGAGCAAAGCTATATCCCGGTAGCTATGGCGTACGCCTCCTGTATAGGACCCTATGCTAAGGAAGAAAGCAAGTTGTGTGCCAGACCAGCTCAAGTAAGTAGTGTGCTATTTATTCATTAGTTTAGTCTATTTGGTTTTATCATGAAACAAATAAAACAGTCATCGTCTATTTGTGCCAGACTTATGCTGTACATTGGAAGATTCATTTCTTGTACACAATTTAAAAAAAAAAGAACATTTATTTTTTGCCGGATAATCCTGATGGCTGCCTGGTCGTGCGGTTTGCGATCTGGACTGTCGTTCGGACTTATCGATGGTCCAGGGTTCAAACCCAACCCGCTCCCATCCTTGCCGTCTTGTGGGAGGTTTGAACAAGGAAGTAAATTATCTTCAACTCTGAAGGAACATCCCAAACATGTCAAACAAACAAACATATCCCTACGAGTTAAAAGTTCCTACGGATGAGAAACTATACGGAGAACTGCCTGATCTGGAAACCACTGCGCGGTTCATTTCAGATATAGGATTAATGAGATTGAAGAATGAGAAAAATTCCCCTTTTAGACAATCTAAAGGTCATCTGATTCTGCGGCCAACGGTTAACGAGGGTCTCATGTGGCCAACACAACGACCAACCGACGCCCTAGAGCAAACCATTTTTTTTTATTTTTGCGGGACTTTTTTTTATTGGAGTAAAAGGTAAAGTTTACATGGGCAGATGCTGAAAGTCTTTAATTGTAACAAAGAAAGTTGGGATTTAAAACGGATTATCTCGCTCTTACATGATATAGATCAAATGCTTTGGGATTTTGGCACATTGGCACAATTTAAGCCATGTCGTGCCCAAAATCCCTCAAAGGTTACTTCCTCTTTATAGCTCAAGAGCTCTTTGATGAGTTGCCTTACTAGTTTGACTGCACGAAAATCGTTGCCTTAGAGGCGCCAGGTATCTGACTTCAATTATCTTTCAGTAAGAGCAGTTCCACAGGGCTTATCATATAAACCACACCAGATGGTTGTCATGGTTGTCAGAGGGTATTTGAGATGCGTGGAACTGAAGAGTATTTTGAACACGCTGGAAGATTGTCCCTGGCTTACAACCGCCAAGTATAAATATAAAAGTCCAATCATTAACGTAGCAAGATACCCGTGGGACTGAGTCTACGAATGTGATGATTGGTCCACCCTCCTCTCCTGTAAGTTGGATATGACAAAAAAACTCGAGTCACACTGCGTCAGTGTCAGAGAATTCCATTGATGTAAGAATTTCAAACATTTAAATTCTTTTCACATTTTTTGGGTTTTATTTTTTTTTCAAGGCCCCCTGTGGGCAGATATTGGTCGTTAGCCCTGGTACAATGAAACCCTTCGCGCCATGGTTGCTACGCCACTGGGTTCAATCAACAATGTGACAAGAGATGAAGACCCTTATATAATGCTCCACTAAAACACATTCATAATGGCAGTTAAAACATAACCTTTGGTTTTGTACTTGTTTAGCTACCTAAGTCTTGTGTAGTCCTAAACTCATTCACCATAGTCAGTGGCGTATTTGTTTTTCATTTATTACATTTAAAACTAATTATACTAATAGGCGCAACTCTCACATTTTTTGTTTGTCTATCTTCAGAATATTCCAACTATAAAGAACTCAAGTTCAAGGACGTCTATTCCCAGGCAGCCTTACATTCTCCTTACTTATTTGTCACTGATCTATATAACATGTCATCGTTTGGTTCTATAAGTTGTTCAACGAGTGGTCACTGTGTTTCTTTATTTTTGCTGTTGTTTTATGGTTGTTGCATCTGTAGAGAGAGACGCTGCGTTGAATGAATAACAGAATTTAGTATTGAACAGAAATATCACTAATTGGAACTTTCAAATCATTTTTATTTTCTTTTTTGCTTTAGCGTAATTATTTTGTACCTTTCTATAAGCACAAAGGAGAGAGGGAGGAGCTAATAGAGTAGAACATTTAAAGCTTCCCTCTTTTTTTTTAATGAATTCAAAAATAGGTACAGTTTAGTGACAGTTTATTCAAATGTTAATGATTTTCTGAACGGTCGTTACCGACCATTATTTTTTTTGGGCCAGAAACAAGGAAAATGATACGTATTTATGTCTATGGTATCTAAAGATTGCAAAATAATAATTATGAGACGAGAGTTCTCTTATTTTTGATGTTCATTTACTAGATCTAGATCTAAAAATTAAATTGTATGTTACATAGGTTAGTGTTGAAAAAAATAGCCTTTACTCCTTTACAAAACAACTCCTTGATCCAACTTTCTAAAAAAATTTTCGCGACATTTTGTGTAGTGTTAAAAAGTCTCCATGTCCCGTCTAGATATAGTAAATATAAGTCTATGAATCGGCCATATTATTTCAAGATTTTCCAAAATAAACATGAGGGGGGGGGGGGAAGAGGTTTAATGCACCTTCTTTTTCATGTACTAAAGCAAAATCTCGGAAGCATGGAAAATATTCTCAAAACGGAAAATCACAAGACTTTTGGACTTAGAATAAAAATAACAATAAAGTTTTTTTCAAGATCAATCAAGAAAGATTAATAAAATTGAGCGAATAATAATTGCCCTGTTGACCAGTTTATATGCCTATATTTCTATGTATATGGTCACAAAATCACATTTTAACGAAGTGTATTTCCAAAGGTCGTGACAAGGTGCACAACTCATCAATGATGACAATATAAAAAAATTGTTGGTTAGCTCTCTTTGAATTCTTGCACCCAGTATAACGTATGTTGCCATTTATCAACTATGTATGGACTTTAAACTATTACCATTACGACGATTTTAGTGAAAGCCAATGTCTATGCTTATTACGTATTTGATCTGTTAATATTGAATTATTCTCATTCTATGAAATGTAATAAAATAGTGTGTGTTTATGCTGACTAATATTATTATCCTATTATTAATATTTAAGTTGTCCTATATACTGTGATGTGCTTGTTCAGACTGTCTTGAGGTCAACTAAAGATGACTGTTGAATTTCAACCAATTACTCTGCAAGCGTTTGAGTTTTATTGTTCGGGTGTATTCAGTGTAGTTGCTCAACAAACAAACTAAACAAGACGATCGATTTAACTAGTAAAGAGATGTGGTCAACACTGATGAACAATTTAAAATATATTTATTTTAAGAAAAGGCCACGGTAAAAGTCTCTGTCAAAATAAACACGTCTTTACCCTAGAGAATTCTATCGCTAACTGATTTTCCGGTCTCTAACTCAACATATCCCAAACGTCACTAGTCTCGTTCAATACACGTCATCTATGGTGCGTCGCTAAAACTAATACTACAAATAAAGTGTCTAACACTTTTCAGCGCTCAAAGCCGAGTTCATCCTCTCTCTGTCTATCTCTTTATCTCAATTCATTACGTTACAGACTATTACATTTCTTGATAATTGTTCAAGTCACACTGGTCAAGGATCTCTCTCTGGTCACGCTTGTCCTATTAACTATTGGACTTTATGTTGACTTAGAGATGTTGTTGTAACTTGAAATGATAAGAAAGTGCCATGTAGTTTGTGTCACGAGTCAATATATTGTCTATTTAAACAACTTTTGTCTTCATTGCTGTTTATGCAGTCAAAATGACTCTGCTTCAACATTTTCTTCTATTTGTTTCATTATTTTTATTATCCTCTTCAGGTCAGTAAATATGTTTCTTCACATTTGTGTACCTTTTTTAAACTTATTCATTTTACATTATAAGTTTCATTGCATAGGTCTTAAAACGACTATATATCACATTACAGACATTGTTTCTAAAGAGAAAATAGTAAAGTCTTAAGTGTATCTATGTGACAATCTAGTCGTCAATGATATTGGAATTTAAAAACAAAAGACATTATTTTTTTAAAGTCTGGTAAATTTTGATATAACGTGTAAAAATGAGGCAAGGCAAAATTATTTATGAAATTCTAAGATTGTTATTGTCTACTCTACAATTCTGTATTTGTGTATGGGGGGAGGTCGCGGCAGAGAGGGGGATTGTAAAAAGGTGTCGCCGAGCTTACAAGGTTGAGAACCGCTGTTATAGAACGATATTTGCACATTATGACAATGTAAACAATATTTTTTTTAATTTTAGTTTTAATGACTTCGATATCTTTGTATAATACATGCATAATCGCTGTCTGTGTCGGCTCTATTGAAGTTGTTAGTGAACGGATGCTGCGAGGCTGTGGAGAGGCTAGCCAGGGCATGTGACCTAAAAACCACTGGGTTGGTAATTTGCATACGGGCGAAATGACTCTGGATCAGAAGAATGTTTTTTTGGACATTCCGATGGTCTAGAGGTGAAGTTCGCTTAGTGCATTATAACAAGGCGGTGGTGTCGAATCCAGAGTCACATTCCTTTATTTTCGGAGCATTTTTTTGACTACTTTCTCTCTTAAAAACTTAGTCCCTGGTGCTGCTAGTCATTTATGTCTAATATATGTATGTATAATATTTTTTCTAAATAGTAAAACGTCATATCAGCGGAGATAACTGCACAACTTGTGTTCAACTGTTCTGTAACTAACAACCAAGATCAACATCTGGATGTTATCAGATCTCTAACTCTTTCTCGTGTTAATGAAACTTTGAAAGAGTTTTTTGATCTTATAATTTTAGAATCTAAAACTTTAAATCTCTCACAGCTAGTCCAACTACATTATGCACAAATCAGTTTTGGAAATCTGTATATTAGTTTAACTTTACACAATCCAACTCAGTTTGATGCCAAAGTTTACAGATGTAAGGTTGAGGGTGATAAAACAAATGCTGCCAACTCATCTATAGTGGCTATGAAAGAGGTAGACTATAGAACAAATACGACCGCTTTAATAGAAGAAATACGACGTTTGAAGGTTGTCGAGAAAAACGATCGATGTACCTTAGAGAAAGAAGAGCTGACTTCGTCCCATCAAAGTAAGGCAATTTAAAAATTTAAGTTTAAAATGTATAAAGTAGAAATTTGTTTATTCGGGGCTTGAAAAACGTATTATCATTATCTGTCCCTTGGGTGCTTTGAAAGTTCACATAAGCAAATCTAATCACTTTTTCCGGTCGACAGCTATTTGTGGGGAATACTAGATGTTTTTCAAAAGTTGTTTAAGTCATCAACATCATCAGCTTTTCTTTGCGTTTTTTTAAGGAACATAGGACTTCTGTAAAAACACGTTACTCTCTAAGTCTTTTGCTAGTATTTTACAGGTTTGGTTCGGCTATTCATGCACAAGTCTTCTTTGTGGAGCTCAGCTCTCACCTCTGACTATTTTATTAAATGTAGTCTTTTTATCTAACGTAGTGTTTTTCTTGTAGCGCAACGACTGTGGGCGTTCCTATTTTTTTTTTAATTGTCTGTACATTACATCTGAACTGTTTAACATATACTTGCTCTTCATTGTGTTTTGATTACCAAACTAGCTTGAAGAGAGTTAGTAGACCAATAGGTGATTATTTTAAAAGAGACTTAGCCTTAAGGATACAATAAACATCAATAAATAAAACCCTGTGGGACAAAGTTATACAAAGTCTTTGTGCTTATTGTTTCTCTTTTTTTTTTAGTTTGGTTTGTAGCTTATTTCAAAAAAAATAATTTTACTACTAATTTTTTATTTGGATAAACTAAGGTTTAGTTGTGTGTTTTAATAGCTTATAATCTGTTATTTTAAAAAGAACTTGAAGAAGAAAGAATGTACATTCTTATACAGAAACCAAACTTTATTTTGTTGGACGTTCTAAAGTTATCAAAGAACTGATGGAACCTCTAACCTTAACATGTTCCCTTCAGGTAACACTTAATATTTCTTTACACTTTAGTTTAAATGTTAATTTCATTTCATTTATGCACGCAAATAATAGGTATGAAAGATTTCCGTCTTTCAATTATTCTATCACATATTCACTATAGATTGTTTTGCTAGTTTAGTTTTAAAGAAACCTACAAGTAGAGAAACTTTAAATCCTTCAAGTCAGGTGTAGCGGCTCTAAGGGGTGTCAAGTCAGGTGTAGCGGCTCTAAGGGGTGTCAAGTCAGGTGTAGCGGCTCTAAGGGGTGTCAAGTCAGGTGTAGCGGCTCTAAGGGGTGTCAAGTCAGGTGTAGCGGCTCTAAGGGGTGTCAAGTCAGGTGTAGCGGCTCTAAGGGGTGTCAAGTCAGGTGTAGCGGCTCTAAGGGGTGTCAAGTCAGGTGTAGCGGCTCTAAGGGGTGTCAAGTCAGGTGTAGCGGCTCTAAGGGGTGTCAAGTCAGGTGTAGCGGCTCTAAGGGGTGTCAAGTCAGGTGTAGCGGCTCTAAGGGGTGTCAAGTTGGGCAAGCGCTCCAGGCCTTGCGCCTAATTGTCGCCCACGATAGAACTAGAACATGAAACTCAATATTTTGGAAGTCTTCATGGCATGAAGATGTTGCTGAGGCAATTACCATAGCACTACAGACAGTGGAAAACAAATTATATAAAGGAGTGCAACCACCATCAGATATTGTTGTCTTTACAGACTATCTACTCTGCAAGCACTTAACAGCAGCACCTCAAACAGCCCAAGAGAGTTGACAACACTCATTGTGATAATCCATCAGATGATATCAAAATTAAATATCAATATCACACTACAGTGGATCCTTGGACACATTGGCATCATGGGAAATAAAAAGGCAGATAAGCTATCAAGGCAGGTTCATCTATGGAACAACTAGATAGACCTTTTATCTACCTCACCCTAAGGTCAATGTTAGTCAACAATCACAAAGAGGTGTGGCTCAACCTATGGGCATAGGAAACACAGGCAGAAATAAATACGCCTAAGAAACTGGACAGTATTAATTTCTTCCCTAGCAATGAAAAATCTACAATTTTCCAACTAAGAACAGGACACACACCACTATTAAATGACCACCTGAACAAAATAAACTCCACACAACTTCCCCTTTGCTGACACTGCGCCTACCAATTTGAAACCGTAAACCATATCCTCTTTGAATACCCCTCCCTAATCCACCTTAGGCAGACCTTACTTGCACTAAAGCCCAACATAACCAACACCCTGTACGGCAGTGCTGAACAACTGAGGAAAACAGCACACTATTTTTCCTTGGCACAGTCTGCAAAAGAGCACACAGCTCAGCAGCAATAAAGCTGGCTAGAGAAAGAAGAAGAAAATGCCAATCACCATAGATTCACACAAGTAAAAAAAAAAGAAACAAGTTTACAAAGACAGTTTGTGTGGGAAAATAATTTCAAAATCGGCCCCCGAAGTGGTCCACCCATGCAAGCTTCAATATTTTCAGAAATAACATCCGAATGATACTATATCAAAGACAAATAAGAGATAAGAATGGAGAAAGAAGGTTAACAGATCTTGTGTAGTGCCCCAACGGTCCAGCAGATCAAAGGATAGGTGCAAGTGAATGCAAAGTTAGATTTGCCTAACTAGTTCCCCTTTCAGATCTTGAGGTCTATAGGGCAGATGATGTAAAGTTCATCTATTGTTGTAGCCTACGGTTAACGAGGGTGTCATGTAGCTAGCACAACAACCAACCGCCTTTACTTTTCCCCAACTAATGTCAGGTACCCATTAGAGCTGGGTGGACTCAGAGGCGCCCAAAGATTCCGAAGTTGAAAATCCTAGTCTTTAGGCGTCCTAAAGATAAAGTAAAAATCCAAGTCTTCACCAGGTCACAGCGACTTCACGAGGTAATGTAATCGCGTTTCGGTCCAGAGTCTAAGTAAACAAAATACTTCAATGAGAATTTTTTTAAAAAATTTCTTTACGTCTTAAGTTTAAATACATAATAATAAGTATGTTGTCGATTATCCGAGAACGATTAAAATCGAATTGTTAATAAACGTAATAAGTGGTTAGCATCGCGTTGCTCATAATAATCATGATCATAACATCACAATATGTACTGTAAAGACACTTTTGTCAACGCATATTTGTTTTTCTTTAAATACATAATTAACTTTAATCAGTACTTTCATTGTAAAATTATGTTCACACAATGTTTTGAATAATAATATTTTTTTAGAGTTGAATGTGTCTCCACAGAATCTGGATTATAATTCAACAGTTCAATTTATGTATATTCTTCATGGTAAAGTAACATAAACATATAAGTATCTATATAGTTTCTTTTTTAAAGTGAGAGAGTGGTTATCTAGATTTAGAGGACGCCAAATATTAAACAAGACAAGATTATGAACATCTTCTCTGGTTTGACATAAAAAGTTCCCCTTTGAGCTTTTGTGGTTAATAGGACAGAAGATGTTTAGGTCATCTGTTTCTGTGGCCCATGGTTTACGAAGGTTTCATGTGGCCAGCTCAAAAACCACTTTTACTTTTCCCAACCTTAATCTGTATTAGAGTTAGCAAAATAAGCTTATGAATAGTGCAATTATATCGATTACTTTCGATCTGTCATTCTATAATTACTATTGGGATAGATAACTCTGTTTGGAGTTTAACCACTTCAAATAAACTGAGCTATCTCCCTTTTTTTAGGCCGTGAAAAACATAGTCAATACTTTAAAAAAAAAAAAGCTTTATGTTAAGTGCAAATCAAATCAATTACTTTTAATCAGTCATTCTATAATTGCTCTTGACGGCTGAGATAAAATACATCTGTGCCATTAAAAATATTTCTCGATTTCTCGATGCTCTGTGATCTTATCACTTGTCTTGACCAGTTGGGATAGATAACTCTGTCCGAAGTTTAACCACTTCAAATAAACCAAACTTTCTCCATTTGGCTGGCTATACTTTTTGCAGATCATAATTATATATATTCTTTTTTTTGAAGGGCATGAAAAACATAAAAATTCTTTTTTAAAAATAAGCTTATGTTAAGTGTAATTAAATCAATTACTTTCGATCAGTCATTCTATAATTGCTCTTGACGGCTGAGATCAAATACATCTGTGCGATTACAAATATTTATACCAATGTTTCTTGTATACCTTTTAGATATCTCGATGCTCCATTCTCTGGACCAGTAGTGAAAGAGGGAGGGGAGAAGGAGGTATCTTGGTGAATGTTGACGTGATCGTTTTTAAATGCTTGAAAAATGTCCGTCCAAGGCTCAGTAGTCCTCAAGGGGACTAATTTAACTTGTACCACCAACTATCAAGTAAAATGTATTTCCCTTGTTCAAGATACCAAACAAACTAATTTATTACCAATATTTTTTCAAATGACTTTTGTATCGTCAGGGAAAATAAATAATTGTTCAAAATGTAAGCTTAATCCGAATTGGGTGTTACAGAAATAATTCGTACAACCTTTTTTTTTTCCTAAGGAAAGACGGAATGAGTTGATAAAAGCTTGGTAAAAACAAAAAAGAGCATTCTCAGAGCATTTTAGCCCGAAATACTTTGTGCACGTGTAAGATGTAAACTCTCTCTCTGTTCACAAAACAAAACTTAGCTTGATTCAGGGAAGGGGCAAAACTTTTTGTGTAGAGAGGAAACGGTCCTTAAGGTACCTGAATCGGCTAGTAGATTATGGTAGTGTTGAAACATGAAAAATGCGAAGAAATTATTTAACTATATCTGTATCAACTAAAAAACAGTTTGTGTCCTTTGAACTTTGTGACAGATTTTAGAAAACATCTACTTTTAACGTGCATTTATATAACTCCAGAATGTAGAAGTTATTTGCCTTTTTCTATAGTAGACAAAAAAATAATTACTAATATCTGAGATCATTGCACTGGCGGGGTGTAAAAGATCTCTTTTTAAAACGGCGGACATCTGTGCAGCTCGATTTCCGATCTCGCCAGATAGTTTTATTATATTGACCCATTTTTACATCAGCAAACAAAAAAATATATTTAAAAAAAGGGCCGAGTAAGAAAGTTTGCTACAGGCCTCTCAGCATGCTTGGACTCATATCATTATTATAAACACTACATTTTATTTTTTTAACAACACGTATGATAATATTTAAAATTGAGAACGTTTGATCTTAATCTTATGTTTGATAATCTTACAATGTAAATATGCAACACTCCTGTAGATCAGTGATGCCCCAAAATCACTCATCCTGCGGGCTATTTTAATTTCCAACATTCGTGTCGCGGGCCACATCAACAAAAAGATACAGCCAGATACAGAAATGTAATTCACCTGAAACTATTAGAAAGTAGAAACATGCGCAGCTAGTGCCCGTAGTGTAACAATAGTTTACTCGCTGCTCAAATCATAAATGCCGTTTAAACGCTGTTCAGCCACAGTTTTAAGGAACAATTACTTGTTAAGACCTCTCACTTTTCATTGTAGATTCTACATTCAGAGTCCCATCTCATAAACGCACAATGTTAAAGGTCATGGTACAAACCCATCAGATAAAACATTAGAGCACTAACCTACGTAAAAATACATTTTTCAACCACATAATTTTATACACCGACGTTTTGGCGGGCCGGATGAAACCATGTCGCGTGTCGGATCAGGCCCGCGGGCCGTATTTTGGGTATCACTGCTGTAGATCAATGAAATCTGAGATAAGATATGTTCTTTTACATTATTCGTATACAATAGTTGTTTTTTTTCTGAAAATTTATTATAGCTTTTATATGCTTATAGCATGCTCAGAGCGCTTTTGGTCCAATCTCATTTGTGGACCAGATGGAGGGGGGGAGGGGGTATCTAGGAGTTGGTTTTCCGTGCTCCCTTTAGGCGCTCAGTAAACACAACTCTGCCCGAGTCGTGTGTCGAACCTCGAGTCCCCTTCTAGGTAACCAAGCCAAGCCAAGTTCAAGCTCATTTGACCTTGTGGAGCATCACCAGAGAATGCTGACCATGTCCTTCAAACACGTAAACTCTTTAAAGAGGCCCCAAAAAAAGACTCTAGGCAAAAACTCACCTATTAAAGAAAAACTAATTTAAATCTGTCTTACCTGGAAATCACTGCGCGGTTCGTTTTAAATATAGAATTAGTGATTTGAACCCTCCGCCATGTGTATAGGAGAACGAAGACTTAGAAATGTTAGCACGATTTATTTGGAATTTGCTTATAAAGAAGAAAACAATTGTGTTCATTAAACATTAAATATCGTATACTATATGGAAAGCTTCCATTTAAAAAAAAGCTAGCTGTCAAACTATTCATCATAACTTCTTTAAACATAATCATCAATAATCATTGTTTATCTGTGTACTAAAGTATTAAGTCCTTTTTGAGGCACGCTGTAAATCTCTGGTTATCTTTCCAAACAAAGAGATCTTGTCATCTGAAATCATCTCTGAGAAGGGGATTAAACATACAGTTTGACGTCGTGCCTTAATAAGCCTACACTAGCACAGTAGAGCATAGATTCTAGTACCCAATAGATATATACATAGATATATAGAACAAACATGAAATACTAGCCATCGTCACGCACTGAGATCTATTGCTTTTAACAAGAATTACGGCACGAATGCATTAATAAAAGGTATTATATATTATATAAGTTGTATCTTTTTACAATCTTTAAATCGTTGGTTTCTATACTCAAAAATCCATTTTTTTAAATATCTTTTTTTTCTTTTTTTTTTAATTATTGTATGGCTTGCCAAAATGTCACGATTTAGAAGTTCGTGCGTGTAACATGCTCGGAATAAGTAAACACAGCTCCAGACGACAGTGTATAACTACCAAGAGCAACCCTCCACACAATGCATTAAAATAAAATACATTGTTAAAAAATTAAATGTGCATATTAAATTTTTTTTTTAATGGAAAGTGAGATTAAATTAACAAGAAATCTACTTCTTTCTTCTAAAATATAGCATGCTTTTAGATATTAGTATTAGTATTTTCATTCATAAGTGGATCTTTATTAAATCTTTAAAAAAAAACTGTAGGGGCATCCACAAAGAGCCTGCCACAGAGCCTCAAAATACTTAAATCCGGCCAATTATATGAAATGTTTGACCCTTTCATATGTTTTAGCTAATTACTTGTGGGCACAGATTCAGGAATAATTTTCTCTTCACATTCTTCAACATCTCGTATGACGAAAGTGTTAAAATCCAGCCCTGAAGTTAGGCGTATTGTATCAACCACTTGCGTTAAATATTTTAGTGTAGGATAGCAGCCTGGTCGTGCGGTTTGCGCCCTGGATTGTTGTTTGGATTTATCGATGGTACCGGGTTCAAACCCTGCCCACTCCCATCACCCATCGTCCTGCGGGAGGTTTGGACTACGAAGTGAAATATCTTCAACTCTGAAGGAACATCCGAAACATGTCAAACATTTTACAAACAAACAGAGCAGTTTCCCACACTTTTTCCTTAAGGGAACACTTCGGACATTCTGAGTATTTAACAAAACACTTTGCTTATTTTTTTTACAGACATTTATTCACGTGGTGGTCTACTAGTTAATTATTCCAATAGTTCGTGAGCCCCAGTTCAAGCCTCGTGGAACACGAGGGTTCCGCAGAGCACAGTTTGGGAAACACTTGTGCAGTAGAATATTTTTAATCGAAAGGTAGGTGGTTTTACACACACTTTTACTTAAAACAATGTAAAATACAGACTATATGGATTTGTGGCTAATAATTTTTTTTTTTACATGTAAATAAAAAGCAGTTTAAAATACATATAATTCATTTTTAAGATTGCAAAGAATAGCTAATGGTAAGATTTCCAAATGTACAGCCATATAGCTCATTACTATAAAAAAAAAGAATTGCCCTTGTACCTTAGCGAACTTATCACTCCATATGTCCCTCCGAGAACACTGCGTTTCATGGTCTCAACGCTGCTAGTGATGCCACTTTTCCCCCTAAAAAGTTACAAATTGCGGTTTTTTTTAGGTGCACGGACCAAAGGTTTGGAACTCACTCCCAATGATCTCAGACAGACAACATGCTTCACCATATCCAAGAAGAACATTAAGACCTACCTGTTTAAAACTTTGTTAGATTAGTTTAGTTTAGTAACTTTAGCTCTCATGATTATGTTTGCAATGTTATTACAGCGCCTTGAGCCTACATTGTGTTTGTTAACAGCGCTCTATAATTGAAAATATCATTATGATTATTTCTCTATTTCTTTTTTTTTTTTCTTTAACAAATAAAAACATTAGATAGCAATAATTTAATAATTAATGTGTTTATTGTATTTATTTAGTCATGTGTAGTTTTATGCAATTAGTAACTGTACAACATTTAAAATTGATCCATGAATAGGACTTAAGATAAATGCACATACCTCGCTCTATATGCTTCTTCTTCCTTAGTGCTATTAGAGCATGGAATGGGTTGCCTGAGCCAGCCAAAAAAAAAAAAAACAGTGACTTGGCATAATTTTAGTCATTGTTTAACATGCATGACTATATGCATGACGCGTTGGACGTAATCATCTTCGTTTTTTGAAGTAATGTCTGTATTAAATAAGATAAGATAAGATAAGATAGGATAGGAAATGGGAGAAATAACGTGTAAAAAATGTGTACAAGATAATTCATAAAATCCCCTAGTAAAACTGTTACTAGAAATAAAAGAGTGAATGTTTTGTACTCTTCAGCAAACCAAGAAGAATGTTTCGTTTGTGTGCGTGTCTCACTGTCTTTGTGGTGTGCACTCTGGAACTTGGCCGCGCAGAAGTCCTGTGTTTATTCAACAAAAATGTGCGTACATTGTTATCCATATAATCTATTTTAATGTGCGCGCATGTGTGTTATGAGAATGTGTTTGAAGCTTTATATGTGTGTGGGTGTGTATGCTCTGACATATATATATATATATATATATATATATATATATATATATATATATATATATATATATATATATATATATATATATATAGGTATATAGAGATTTATAGATAGATATAGATATAGATAGATAGAAAGATAGATAGGTAGATAGATAGATAGATAGATAGATAGATAGATAGATAGATAGATAGATAGATAGATAGATAAATAGAAAGATACTAGGCGGATATGACCAGGAGCCCGCTTGCCTTGGTTTGCGTATAACTTATGCACTGGATTGGATTTACATATATGTTAAGCATGGAGAATGTCCTTTTTTTTTTGTTTCTGTGTTTGTTTTTGCCACGAGAAGAACGAGTAGAATGGGAAATCGGGTTTACCTGTTCAGGCGAGATACTTATATCAAATATAAAATATTGTGGAAAAAAAAAGTTTCGTCCCTTAATACTGATACAATTAGGTAGTTTATGTCTTTTTTAGGGCCGTCTGGTTGTGTGAGGGACATGAAACATACTCAATAATCTAAGAAACATATTTGCCAATGTTTATCAAGATTCGTCAAACAGTTTTGATTTTTATTCGGGACATACATACATACATACATACATACATACATACATACATACATACATACATACATACATACATACATACATATATACATGCGTCTCACCCTCTTTATATAGGGTCCCTGAAAGTCTACAGTGCTGTAGTCCTCCCGTCACTCCTATATGCATCAGAGTCCTGGACCTTATATTCCCATCACACGAAAAGGTAAACTCCTCCATCTAAAGAGTATCCATAAGGTACTTTGGTCCAACCACATACCAGACACAGAAATCTTAAGAATATGTAACATGACCAGTATCAATCCGACGATATAAAGGTCTCAACTTCGATGGGTTGGACATGTAGTCCGCATGCCAGGCAAACGCTTTCCCAAACGAGGCCAATACGAGCGCTACAAAGACACTCTCAAGAGCTCCATCAAGAAGTGCTATATTGACATTCACAGCTGGAAAGCACTAGCTCTCTATCGCTCCTCATGGCGTGAAGCTGTGAGTCTCGGAGTCTCAAGATATGAAGCAAGAAGAGTGGCCAGAGCGAAAGAGCGCCTAACCAACAAAAAGTTGAGAGAAAAAGAAGGCCTGTCTGAAACTGACCAAACCTACCCATGCTACGTATGCGGACGGCTTTTTAAAGCGAGGATAGGACTTTGCATTTATCCTTGAGTCCATAGGAAATGAGAAATGTAGGAGCTATATATAGGGTCCCTAATGGCCTTCTAGAACCGGAAAGAACGTCGTTCAACCATTCCGGGTGGTCAGATGACTACATCCCTCTCGACGCTCCTGTGCTCTGTTCACGACGCCGATTCTTCCCGAACCGTCATGTTGACACTCGTCTTGGCTGACTATCGTAACTCGTCATGGTTGACTGCTCGTCACCCCCCTATTTAAAAAAGGAGAAAAATCTGATCCAGGAAACTACAGACCAGTATCACTTACCAGCATCACATGTAAAATACTATAACACATAATATGTAGCAATATCATAAACCACTTAGACAAACATAATGTCCTCACCCCATACCAACATGGCTTTAGGAAATATAGATCATGTGAAACACAACTAATAGGACTAATTGATGATTTTTCAAAAGGTTTAGATAATAGTGAACAAATAGATGCTATCTTACTAGATTTTTCCAAGGCTTTTGACAAAGTTCACCACCATAGTTTGCTTAAAAAATTAAAATATTTCGGCATTAACGGTCCACTGCATCAGTGGATTAAAGATTTTCTGATTGGGAGAGAACAAACTGTAATAATAAATGGCTCTAAATCAACACCAATAACAGTAAACTCAGGTGTACCTCAAGGAACAGTCTTGGGTCCACTACTATTTTTAATTTACATAAATGATTTACCAAATTGCATTAGTTTAGGAACAAAAGTCAGATTATTTGCAGACGATTGCATAATATATAGAACAATAAAAACAAAACAAGACACAGATATTTTACAAAGAGAACTAGATGAATTACAGAAATGGGAATCAAATTGGAGCATGTCTTTCCACCCAGAAAAATGTAAGTTGTTAAGAGTAACAAAAAAATAAAACAAATTAATTCCACTTATCTTATTCATGGCAAACCAGTAACACAGACTAAAAAAGCAAAATACCTAGGTGTTATAATAAATGAAAAACTGTCATGGAATCCACATTTGATGAAACTATAAAAAAAATCCAACAAAGCATTAGGGTTTATTAAAAGAAATTTCTATAAATCAAATAAGAACATAAAACTAAAATGTTATTTAACCTTGGTTAGGCCAATAATAGAAAATGCATCCACCGTGTGGGACCCCTCAACTCAAGAAAACATTAAGAAACTGGAACATCTGGGTTTAGTGATAACAAAACATTGAATTTAGTGGTAACTGAACATCTGGGTTTAGTGATAACAAAACATTGAATTTAGTGGTAACTGAACATCTGGGTTTAGTGATAACAAAACATTGAATTTAGTGGTAACTGAACATTTTGATTTAGTGATAACAAAACATTGAATTTAGTGGTAACTGAACATATGGGTTTAGTGATAACAAAACATTGAATTTAGTGGTAACTGAACATATGGGTTTAGTGATAACAAAACATTGAAGTTTAGTGGTAACTGAACATCTGGGTTTAGTGATAACAAAACATTGAATTTAGTGGTAACTGAACATCTGGGTTTAGTGATAACAAAACATTGAATTTAGTGGTAACTGAACATATGGGTTTAGTGATAACAAAACATTGAATTTAGTGGTAACTGAACATATGGGTTTAGTGATAACAAAACATTGAATTTAGTGGTAACTGAACATCTGGGTCTAGTGATAACAAAACATTGAATTTAGTGTTGTCTGAACATCTGGGTCTAGTGATAACAAAACATTGAATTTAGTGGTAACTGAACATTTTGGTTTAGTGATAACAAAACATTGAATTTAGTGGTAACTGAACATCTGGGTTTAGTGATAACAAAACATTGAATTTAGTGGTAACTGAACATCTGGGTTTAGTGATAACAAAACATTGAATTTAGTGGTAACTGAACATATGGGTTTAGTGATAACCTAACATTGAATTTAGTGGTAACTAAACATCTGAGTTAGGTGATAACCATACATCAGAGATAAGTGAGAACCAAACATCAGTGTTTAGTGATAACCAAATATCTGAGTTTAGTGATAACCAAATATTTGGGTAATATACTGTTTTTCCTTAATGTAAGAAATTCTTTTTATATATTATTTGACCTAGTACTACAAAATGGGAAGCTTAGTTCTGGAATCGGATTGTAAATACTGCATGTGTGAGGATAAAGGTAAAATCAGGTGTTACTACAGGTATTGTAGTAAGGTAAGTTCTAGATCATACAACATCAATATATTATGTTTGTTAATGGCTTGATTTTCTATCGTTTACTATTTGTGAGTTCTTAGAAAGTAGCCAAAACACGTACATTTGTTTCAACAATGATAAAAGAGAGTTGTGTACCAGTCATGCGTGTAGCAATAGAGAAGTAGGGCATATTTTTGTTCAGGATTTTTGTTTATTTACAAAGCGTATATCAAATCTGTTTGTCTCTACATAGGATGCTAATTCTGAGCATATTTTGCCTGTCGCGAATGTAAAGTCTTGAACTTTTCAATATTTTTTTTTCTGTTACTTAGATTTAGATCCTCCCGCGCAGTTCGGCGCTTTGGGCGGCAATCACGCTTTTGGGCGGCAATCGTGTTGGCCTCCATGCCATTGCAACTCTTGGTTTGCGTAACTCAATCTGTCGGAGGTCATGTCCAGCAAACCTCAAGCAAACGCTCGGTTACGATCTCATTAAATGGTCGACAACCCGGTTCGGCATAAGATTTCTATGTTTGAGACCGGATCTCTGTCACTGACTCTTAAAATCCGTCTAAACCATTTTTTGTTTCAATAACTTAGTAAAACATAAAGTTTAAATCAGTGGCGTGGCTAGGTTAGGAAAGGGGTGGGTAGAAATATAAAAATCCCCCAAAACACCATTTAAAGGGGGCCTCCTATGGAAAGGTCCTCCAAATGAGTGCTTTTCTTTACATCAAATTTGAAATAATACGCAAAATGAATATGCCCTCATAGAGATCAAGCCCCCTCCCCCCTGGCCCCCAAATGATGGAGAATTCTAGTTACGTCCCTGGTTTAGATCTAGATTTATATGCCTCATTATAACTATGAGAATTAGTTGCATTTTAGTTTAGGTGTTAAACACATGTCCATAGAAATTTAATCTTTTATTTTAAATTACAGACGTTCTGTTTAACGGAAATAGTCGTTAGAAAATAGGACTTCAGATGCCAAAGACATTTGGTCTAGATCTACATGGTTAAAAAAAGAGTTTTGTATAACGACATCTTTCACAAACCTATTGGGTCAGAATAGCAACTAAACAATCGTTTTTAGTCTATTTCATCTCATCGGTTTTTATCGTGAGAGAGTTCGTTGACCTAAATGTAGTTTGTTTTGGTCCACGGCAAGCGAAGAATTAAGGGATTCCATTTCGTGAAGCCTTTCATATTTTTCCCGGAGGAATTCCAGCTCCAGTCGCCTCTACGTGGCCTTCCGGAGGAAACGTCCGCCAAGGGAGTCGGATAGGCAAAGTACGGTACCGCACATGGCTCTCAGTGGGCTGCCACACGTACGGTCGAGAGACTGTACACTGCACGTGGTAGGGATGTAACAAAGGCTCGCTAACCCGTCCAACCCCCCATCAATTCGTTCCCTAACGGGGGCCATACGCGCTGTGATGGACCCTCGCACGGGTTCGGTGGGACATTATAGGCATACGAAGGGCCCCCACGCGGCTCGACCTCCGGCCTCGCATGAGAGAGGGAACTCGTGCGTGGCTCAAGGGGGCCGTGACTAGTGACACACCGGGTGTGAATACATGATCACTTCGGATAAGGCGGAACTTCGGACAGAGAGATTGGTGAAGAGCCGATGCCTCATCCTGGCCATGGATAAAAAGACTTTCCTTGGTCCATAATAGGGAACCGGACGTTCTCGGACCTTAAGGACATCTGAATCAGTGATTCAATTAATCAATGTCTCTCTCTCTCATATATATATACAAGTAACTTTTTGTTCATTATAAAGTTAGTTTTAAAGATTAATTAATCTATTATTGTATTTAAATCAAATTAAATTGGGCTTCTTTTTAGTCAAAGAAAGGCCGAAAGAGAAAGGCTTAACAAAGGAGACACAGAAATAGAATGAAATAAAATCATTGTTCTCCAATTTACTTGTTGTTTTTTTTTTGCTAATGTTAATTATGTTTTTGTTGATTATGTTGTTGTTAATGTCTTATTTTTGTGTTGCTGTTGTTGTATCTAGTCATTTAAAGTTGTTTTTTTATTCTTATCCTTCTGATTTCGAACTCTCCAAGATCCAAGTAATAGATACTACAATTACATTACTCATTAGCTCCGACCAGGTGTAAAAGATACTACACTTACATTACTCATTAGCTCCGACCAGGTGTAATAGATACTACACTTACATTACTCATAAGCTCCGACCAGGTGTAATAGATACTACGCTTACATTACTCATTAGCTCCGACCAGGTGTAATAGATACTACACTTACATTACTCATTAGCTCCGACCAGGTGTAATAGATACTACGCTTACATTACTCATTAACTCCGACCAGGTGTAATAGATACTACACTTACATTACTCATTAGGTCCGACCAGGTGTAATAGATACTACACTTACATTACTCATTAGCTAAGACCAGGTGTAATAGATACTACACTTACATTACTCATTAGCTCCGACCAGGTGTAATAGATACTACACTTACATTACTCATTAGCTCCGACCGGGTGTAATAGATACTACACTTACATTACTCATTAGCTCCGACCGGGTGTAATAGATACTACACTTACATTACTCATTAGCTCCGACCGGGTGTAATAGATACTACACTTACATTACTCATTAGCTCCGACCGGGTGTAATAGATACTACACTTACATTACTCATTATCTCCGACCGGGTGTAATAGATACTACACTTACATTACTCATTATCTCCGTGCCGGTTGATTTGGTCCTAGACTATATGTTGTTGTTGTTGTTTTTTGTGTGATGTTGTTGTGTTGTTTAAAATGTTCATATATTAATATTAGACCCTCCCGTAAAGTCAAGTTTTACTATTCTCCCTCCTCCCTCCCCATTACATTTCCTTAAGACAAAGTCATGTTTGTAATATATGTATTCACGCAGATTAAATAAAAAACATTTGTAGGCATGCACACCAGTAGTACGCATCTTCTGTACGTGTCATCAATACACATCATCAGTACATATCATCAGCACATGTAATAAGTACATACCCAGATGTACACATCAGAAATAATCACAATCAGTGCACATCATCAATAAAGTCATCATTACAAATCATCAGTGCATTTCATCGGTAAACTATGACATTACTCACAATCAGTAATCATCAATATTACACGCTATCAGTACACATCAACATTACACACCAACAGTAAACATCAACAATACAGATCAACAGAAAAAAATCATCAGTACACACCCATGTAAACATCATCAGTACACACCATGTGTACACATCATCAGTGCACACCATATATACATACTAATTATTTACACCATCATTGCACATCATTAGTTCAAAACAAATGTAGTCATCAGTACACAACAACTGTACACACCATCATTGCACATTGTTAATAGCGGTAAAGACTTTGCCTTAATTACTTTAAATCAGCGGTTCTCAACCTTTTAAGCTTGGCGACTTCTTTTTACAATCCCCACTCTGCCGCGACCCCCCCCCCCAACACACAAATTCAGCAATAGAAGAGTAGACAATAACAATCCATATTTTCGATAGTCTTAGGCTACTCCTTGCTAATCATTAATCCACCCCCAAGGGTGGTCTCGAACCAAAGGCTGAGAACCCCTGCTTTAAGTAAAGCATTTAACTTTATAAAAAGTTTTTAAAAAAATATTTCAGTCTATCTTAGCCCGTGTCTTGTATTTACTTCGTAATATCAGCAAGTGCATGTGCAACAAATTAAACATTTTATGGAAAGTTGAAATTTTACGTTATAATTTTGTAATGCATAAAAATCATGGAAAGAGAGTTCCGAGTGCCTATATAATACAGAGTGTGCAGAATTAGTCGACCTATGTTTATCTTATGTTGTTGTTTTTTTATAATTATAAATGTTGTCGTACAACTTTAAAACTTTTGGATTATAATGAGGCATTGCAAGAAAAAAAAATGTAGGCCCTAATGCAATTCAAAAATATCACTGATCCAATCAGATACAATGATGGCATTTCTGCTCACTTTATTATAAAGAATGGTGTGAAGCAGGCTTGTGTGCTTACTCCGACACTCTTTTACGTATTCTTTGGAGCAGACTCTTGCATGAGAGCATCTAACTTAAGTTCCGTACCAATCGCATCATTTATTATAAAAGGCGCTTGCTCCCGTGCTAAAAAAAACAAGATGATCACTATTTGATGTGAAAATAGCCAAAGGGCAATAATTCAGCTTTTTTTCAACAAGTAAAGAGTTTATACAGAGTTACTGGCATTACGTAAAGTGTTTAAAAGGAGGAAATGAGGATTTGCGTTTGCTACGAGGGATATTTAACGATAGCCACATATAACTTAATGTAGATATAATTGACGAGTTTATAAATGTAATATCTATCTATCTATCTATCTATCTATCTATCTATCTATCTATCTATCTATCTATCTATCTATCTATCTATCTATCTATCTATTCTATCTATCTATCTATATATATATATATATACTGGCGGATATTACCAGCGCCTGCAGGCCTTAGTCTAGTGGATTTGATGTAGATCTAAGTCAAACATGGCGAATATTTATAGTTTTCTTTTATTTTGCAACGAGCATAAAGATGAGAGTAAAAACGGGTTTACCCGTTCAGTTGACATATTCGTCTATAAAATAAAATATTGTGAGAACGGATTTACCCGATTTGTTTTAACAAAAATTGTCTTTTACTAGAAAAATATATTAAGATATTTATATTTAGGTCCTTGCGGTTGTGGGTGGGTCTTTAAGTATATATTAACGTCTCCGCCCTGATCTAAGGAACATTTAAGACGAGTTTTATCAAGATTGGTCAAACGATTTTCATTTCTATGCAGGACATAGCCTATATAGATACATACGTAAATACATGCGCCTTACTTTCTGCTTTATATATTAGATATATATTATTTATTTATTATATATTATTTATTTTATTGATAAATGTGTGTGTCACATTCCAAGAGTTGTTAATAAGAATACTAATTGTATTCTAATACATTGTGACAACATGTGTAATAAAACGTGTATACATCACAACTGAGCTGCTCTATTCAGATGATAGCATCCCACTAGCACACATCAAGCAGGAGCCTCAACATCAAAGAATGGTCAAGCATGTCTATTAAAGAGATTATAGTTAATAAAAAAAACACATGGAGAGACAGTCGACTGATCATAGGTGGTGCTCCAACGTACCAACAGATTATGTGAGAGAAGACTGAACAATTCAAAAATTCGAAGTCTTACAAATCCCAGCAGTCAAGGGCATTGTAACGTCAAAAATAACGCGCTATTCGCTATCAATGTTGATCACTAAGATGTAGAATGGTCTGGGTTCATGTGTCATGGAGCTACAAATATAAATACTACCCATAGAAGTCTGTACAATTTAAGGAGACAAATTAAGGTTTATTTCATAAGAATAATATTACTACAACGTCAAGCTTTTAGTTACAAAGCACAGGTCAAATAAGAAATGGCATGATATCCTTCGTTGTAGTTAAATGAACATAACCCAACGTATTTAAATACAGTTACATACGCATCACAGCGGTATCAATTAGTGCCCTTTAGAATAAGTATATCTCACACTAACTACACACTTAACTCATATTCATAATATCCGCATCATAGCGGGTAAAGGTCTGTCCTGCTACAAGTACAGAAAGCAGCTACTAAAGTATGTGTAATGTCTCAAGTACCAAAGTTAAAGTTAACTTAAAGAATATAGAATTGACGCTAAACATAAATGGACAGCAGCACCAGGGACCAAGTCTTTAAATGAGAGAAAGTAGTGAGTTAAATGTGTCGAAAAAAAGGGACTGCGCCGACCAAGGCTCGAACCAGTGACCCTTGAATGGACAACACTGCCTAGCGATTATACGAACTTAACCTCTAGACCATTGGAATGTCAAAAAAAAACAAAAACATTCTTATGGTCCAAAGTCATTGCAAATTACCAGCCCAGTGGTCAAAGGTCACAAGCCCTAGCTAGCCCCTCCCCCACCTCGCCAAATCCGTTCACCAACAACTTCAATAGAGGCGACACAGGCAGCCGTTAGGCAAATATTAGACAAACAATGGCTCTATTTAATTGTGTCTCTCCCAAAATGACAAAATGGACAATATAGAAGCTTCAGTCGGTTTCTCTTTCTACCCAGAGGTTTCTCGTGTTTTCACACTCAATGTCAAACGAGACTGTGACAGGCATGCATCGCGAGGTTGAATGCATTGTTATATTGTACCAATTGTATTGTTAAACGGCATCAAGAAAAAAGGTGTAAATTTGAGATTTTAAAATTATCTATTTCAGGAAACATAAGAACTGTTAAGATTATTTCAATAGTTAAATGTATCTGTCATTTTGACAGTAAAAGCGTTAAAAGAGTGAATAACTATAAAATATAAACTCTTACTTTTTGGAGTGTGTGTTCGTGGTTTTTGATATAACCTAGAGAATAAAATTCACAGTCACACAAGTCAGCTTAAAGAAATGATGTTCGACATTGGAAGAAATAATACATCATCATATGAGATGTACACTAAATCAGCAGTAGGTTTCGACATAGATGTAATAAAACAGAAAGGATAGTAAGAAATGATTGGCTAGTTTAAATATTTTAACGTCACAATTTGAACGTGAGACATCCTGAAACAATATGAACAAGGTATTTAATAATAATAATAATAATGTTTATTGTCCATATGAAAATTTGTCTTACAATTTGTGCATGACACCAAACAAAAAAACAGTATAACTAGAAGAAACCAAAATATACATTCACACCAGACGCACTGAAAATTTACATGTGATAAGGTTTATATCAGATTGTTCTTATTTAATGATTTGATTGCCAGGGGAACAAAAGAGTGTTTGGGTCTGTTTGTCTTTGCTATCGGTGTCTTGTATCTCTTTTGTGATTGTAAAATCACAAAATCCTGACACAAAAAGGTGATTCTTTATTTCGAGGATCTTGTTAGCTTTTTTTATAGATGTTTGTCTCAAACAACTGCCCGAATGGGGTTTGTTTTTTGCCAATGATTTTACCTGCAGCATTTAGGATTCTTTAAAGTTTATTTTTATTTTTAATGCTCAGATTGCCATACAAGGCAGTGATATTGAAACTTAAAATATTTCAGATGTGAGCGTGATAAAACATTGCTAAGGCCTTTTCGCTAACATTTAACGAGGACAGTTTTCTTAATAATCGTAGTCTTAGCTGCCCTTTTTTGTTGATATAATCAGTGTTTGCAGTAAAATTTAGTTTACTTTCTAGGATAGTACCAAGGTATCTAAAGGTTTGCACTATTACAATAGTCTCTCCAGCTACAGATCATTTTACCTATCTTTGATATCAATAAGAATGCACTCTCAACTGTGCAGAAGAAACAAAAAAAAAGTGGTAAGCAGGCCGGAAAAGCATCAGGAGAAGTTGTTAGTACAAAAAGAGGTCTTACAAACAAAAGCAATAACTTGTGCCAATGCGCTAGCGAATGCTATTTAACCTATGCTTGTCGACAGTAGCGGTCCTAGTGGGGTGGCAAATAACTTGAACAACTTTTTGTTCACTTTTCTAAATATAACTTTATTGATAAAACTAAGTTGTGATAAATGTAATAAATATACACAATTTGTTTTATATATATATTTTTTTTACAAAATTTAACTCACTAAAATAACACAGCCTTTCAGTCTAACGTTCTGGAGTCGTCTCTCGTAAGACCAAATAACGAAAATGGTACCTATGTTGAATCATTCACAATCAATCACTTACCTTTCCCACCATCACCATAAAAACACACACACACTCCATAACACTCAACTGATGACGAACTTTTGGGAGTACCTAAAAACCTCTACAAATACTTTTCAGGTATGCGCAGCAGTGCTACATGTGTAAAAAGCTAGCCAGAACACGAGATCTAGGTAGGTATCTATGTATCAACTGATGAGATCCATAAATCTAACATAAAACCAGTGGCTGCCTGGTCGTGCGGTATGCGCCCTGGACGGTCATTTGGATTTATCGATGGTCTCGGGTACAAACCCTGCCCGCTCCCATCCCCCGTCGTCCTGCGGGAGGTTTGGACTAGGAAGTAAACTATCTTCAACTCTGAAGGAACATCCGAAATATGTAAAAAAATTTAGAAACAAAACAACCAGATTCAATCCCTTACCTGTTGGGAAAAACAACTGAATCTGACTAGTACAAAATTATCTTTGAAACCACGTGAGTCTGGGCTTAACTTGACGAAGAGGCCCCGTCCATAAGACGTTGTTTGTTTAGTCCTTGAACGAAAAGTTTGCTTCCAATGACGAAGGCTTCAAGGCTCTACAGTAAAAACAAGAGCTAAAACAGCGCATTGAGGAATGCCAACGTCCTCCTGGACCACCTGCGGCCCAACCAACCCAAGTGCTGCAGTTCTATCACAGACGAGAGAGTTTGAACCTCACCCGACAAATTGTGACGGCACCAAGAGAAAAAAAAATATTTTTAGTACAACCAAATACTTTAAGATTATATCACTAAACGCTAACAGGCTAGGTTTGCGGGATTTTTCAGTACACGGACCAAAAGTTTGGAACTTTGATCTCAGATAGACAACAGAGCATTCAAGAAAAATCAAAAGATCAATCCGTATAAGACCCATATTAGGCTGGTTGCATATCATTTGCGGTGTTTATGTGTGAAATGTTATCACAGCGCCTTGAGCCTACATTTTGTTTCCTAACAGTTTTCTATAAATTACATTATTATTATTATCTCTTTTTATTGTAATGTAACTCCATAATAAATTCACGATGGCTCCACAATAAGTCCTCTTATAATGTATAGATAATAAGGACAAGGGTCAATGCATAAAAAAAAGTATGCTAATTCAAACATTAATTCATATTTCCGACTCACTTAAGCCGAACAATGCAGTGGAGAGCACTCTCTTTGATGCATCACAACAAAATTATGTCCAGTTATCTCCCGTTCATCACAAAGCACAAACTCTACATTTATTCAGAAAATGTAAGAGTAGCCCTAATAATTATTCAAGTAAGTAATTAACTACAATGAAACTAATTAAATTAATTTTGATTAATTTTTATATAAAGCGAAATCCAAATGTATGAAAGCTTTGTCATCGAGTCCGAAGATTAATGAGGAATGCTATTTTTCACTTGGATACGCAGCCCCAACTGAGACCTACATTTGCCACATCCAGCTCATGCATTACAATTGTCAGCCGATTTCCGATTTAGATTCTCTTTCCACCATCTGTATCTATTCTCAGCAGGCGATTTTTTTGTGGTCTCTAATGTGTATCCCGCGACCATTGTAAGTGACCTTCAGGCTCCAGCTGCCTCGTTTCGAAGTCGCCATTTAAGTCAGTTAAAGCAAGCTGTTGTCAAAAGTTTGTCTTCAAAGCGTTTCCGTGGGCCACCTATGTTACGCCGACTACTCCTTAGCCAGTTAAACGAAAAGCTGAATATCCACTTAAAATATTGTTGTAACTCTAGGGTAGGCACTCAACGAAAAGGCAGGCAACTCAACACAGTTTAACAGGAAATAAATAGTGCTCATCTCAAGTATTGGTGCAAGGCAGGGTTACAACAATATCTAGAAAACTATTTCTTTTCGAGTTTCAGATTTATGAGTTTTGTGCATTTATGTCTAAACATTAACAACCGATAAGCGTAACAAACAGTCCATCCCCACCATATCGCCATCTAGCGGTCCATTGACATTATAACAAACCTCTCCTTTTTCTCTAAAAGCCTATCTATCTTTTGAGTTAAACTAATGAAATATCAGATACGTATTTTAACGTATTGTTGTACAACTGAGGTAAGCACTCAACGAAAGGCAGGAGGTATTTATTTACAGTACATGGAATTAAGCTATCAAGTCCCAGAGTGTCCTATCTTATGTGAAACCAGTCCTTTTCTACCTAAATACCAGTACAGATCACCGACACACTTCCCAGTGCCGCCCAAGAAACAGCGCAGTTCACAGATAGCACAAAGGACGTTTTCTCGAGTCAAGACTGCCCAGACCTCAATAACTTGCAGATCACTGCAGCCGAATATACAACAGTCCTTCTTCCTGCAGAATAAACATGTCTTCTCCACTTTTTGTGTTTAGTAGTGCTCTGATGCGCACCATAGGTATGGCACGGGAGCAGAGTTACAACAGTGTATAATTAGAAGTAGACCAGTGGTGTAGCGATTCATATCCCCAAAACAAACATGTCTTCTCCACTTTTTGTGTTTAGTAGTGCTCTGATGCGCACCATAGGTATGGCACGGGAGCAGAGTTACAACAGTATATAATTAGAAGTAGACCAGTGGTGTAGCGATTCATATCCCCAAAACAAACATGTACAAAGCATGACTCTCACAAACACATATAGATGATGACTGCCCCAACGGAGTCACAGCATGACTGCCCACACAAAAGCACAAAACATGACTCTTCCACACACTGACACACACAGAACATGTCTCCCCACACACAAACACACTCCAGATAGACAGTGAGTCATGTCTTGCAATATGACCGAACCAGCACAGCCTTAATTTATTCACAGTATTGAGAAGTTCCTTAAATTTTTTCCAGCCAGTGTGTTGAATTGTAGCAGTATAAACTCCTTTGTATTCTTTTCCTAGTGCATTAAAAGAAAACAATCTTACAAGTTTAACTAATGCTGGAATGTAAAATTAAATTTAGATGTAGGTTGTATGAGATTGTAGTCAATATATAACATTTTGAAGTAGCTTTTCTAAGCATCGAGTTGTGTTTACTAAAATGTCAATCAAATTCTAAATTGAACACCGGAGA
The DNA here is from genome assembly GCA_036873155.1 of Biomphalaria sudanica. Classification (NCBI taxonomy): domain Eukaryota; kingdom Metazoa; phylum Mollusca; class Gastropoda; family Planorbidae; genus Biomphalaria; species Biomphalaria sudanica. The sequence goes on along the minus strand of JAZGLO010000168.1, from coordinate 218,663 downwards.
GGCCCTATGTAATAGCAGACGAGGATTTAATTTTCAGTAAAATATAGTGAGCAGAGGCGAAGCTAGGGATTTGGGGGCCCGGGGGCTCGACCTCTTTAGGGGCCCCTGCATTTTGACATTAGACATCATTTCATGAGATTATTACGTATTACGTAATATTTAATGTAAAAACAAATTTCATACACTCATTTAGCGGTCCGGGAGTATTTTAAAATCTGGACACCTCCCCATCCACGACCTTAGCTACGCCCATAATAGTAAGCGGCAATAAAACCGCAGACGCAGATTTAAACTTGATTGATATGTGTTTAATACAGCGTACACATAGTGATATATTGCTTTTAACTAGAAAGGAAGCGTATCGTAAGCTTATTAATTAAATTTTTGTTATTAGTATTAAGAGGCGCGGTGGTCGAATGGTTAAGCGCTTGGCTTCCGAACCTAAGGTTCGAATCCCGGCATACGACTGAAATTTTGAATTTCGTGATTTTTAGGGCTCACCTGGATCTACCCAACTCTAATGAGTATCTGACTTAAATTGGGGATAGTAAAGGCGGTTGGTCGTTGTGCGGGCCACATAACACCCTGCTCGTTAACCGTGGGCCATAGAAAACAGATGACCTTTTACATCATCTGCCCCATAGAACGCAAGGTCTGAAAGGGGCGCAACTTTACTTTTTTTACATGTTCAACCCCCCCCCCCCCCCCCAGAGTGACTCTCTCTGTCGTGTCAATAAGGAATCGCACTTCTAGAGACGTGAAGTTGTAAAAATATGTATGACCAATTAGATCTAACATTAGTCCTAGACTTACAATTTACAACTCTTTATATAGAATTAAAGAATCTGCTGGTAATAGCATGGATTTGTTTTGTACCAGGATATAGGAAATAGTTCTGCTGACATCTTGCACTGTATTGTTTAGATCCTTTGAAACCTAGTATCTGTCGAGAAAATTGCGCACTTATCGGGATGTCTTGTGAAGATGGATAGGTAAGATTTGTCACAGTCAGGGCCGGCATTAACTATTGCGGGGCTCCATGCCAAATGGATTGCGCGGGGCCCTGTCTGGGTAGGAATAAGGATAATAAGTTAAAAATTAAGATATGAATTAGATCTAAAAAATAATAATTCGTATTTGCATTAATTTGTGGGGCAAATGATGCACAAAAACATATGTTTCTGTGGCCTACGGTTAACGAGGGTGTCATGTGGCCAGCACAACAACCAACCTCCTTTACATTTAGACAACTAATGCCAGTACCCAATACAGCTGGGTGCTATAAAAGGCATGTTTTCGTCTGAAAAGGGAGGGGGCAGTAGAGTGAAAACAATTTATAATGTAAAAGTCCTTTCTCCATTTATTAAGTATCGCTAATGATTGCATTTAACATTAGAGAATGAATGTGTTTGTGTGGACTACTCGATATAAGAATGTAATATACAGCATCTAGAACATATATAAGTTACAGATTTTTTTTTTTGGTAGAAAAATTTTGTAATTTCATTTTTTAAATACGAGAAAAAGTAATGTTCTATCTCCAGGGTTGGAGGGGGGTGGGGGCAATACCATTCTAAACTCCGCCTGGTAACGACCACACTCTTTTACTTTATATATACTTATTATTTACTTTGATATTAGAAAGTGGTGAGACAGAACATACAGATGCTTTCATATACCAATAATTAGCTCATAGCATATAGATATTCAACTAATTTATCCAGAAACCATAATTCGTGCATAAAAATTGGACCGCCATTTGTCTTGTGTTATCTTTTTTTATTATCTTATATTATACAGACGTTACTTCAAAAAAGAAGATGATTACGTCCTACGTGTCATGCATTTAGTCATGCATATTAACCAATGACCTAAACTCGCCAAGTCACTGGTTTTCTTGGCTAGCTCAGGCAACCCATTCAATGCTCTAATAGCGCTAATAAAGAAGAAGCTTTTGTACAAATTAGTCCTAGCATATGGGACGAGGAATGTGCCTTTATCTTTGTGTCTTTCTGAGTGTTTTATTAAATTTTGTTTTTCTATTTGAAGATTATGGTTCAGTGTTTTATGTATAATTGCTACTTTACTTTTGAGTCTTCTGTCTTAAATGCTTCCTAAATTTTGTGATTTTACTAAATGTGTTACTCTAGTCTAACGTGAATATTCGTTTGTTATGAATCTCACTGCTCTATTTTGTGTCTGTTCCAGTTTCTTAATGTTTTCTTGATTTGAAGGGTCCCAAACAGAGTATGCATAATCTATTATTGGCCTAACCAGACTTAAATAACATCTTAGTTTTATGTTCTTATTCGATATATAGAAATTTCTTCAAATAAACCCTAATGCTTTGTTCGATTTTTTATATTTTCATTAATATGGGGATTCCATGACAGTTTTTCAACTCACAAATCAAATCAACTCACTCTGTTTGTCTGTGTGTCTGTCTGTCTGACCAAAAAAGTTTGTACACGTTATTTCATTGTCACCCAATCTAGGATCTAGCTGAAAGGATATCGTTACTCAATAAATAGAAAAGACAAAGTACGACACATTAATAATGATGAAATCTGAAACCTGATTGTAAGGCGATGACCAGCGATTGCAATTAAAATAAAATACAAATATACATCGATGAATACGGAGGCGCGGTGGCTGAGCGGTAAAGCGCTAGGCTTTCGATCCGAAGTCACGGGTTCGAATCCTGGTGAAGTTTGGGATTTTTTATTTTGAGAATATGGGTGCCTCCAAAGCCACGCAGTTAGAGAAAAGTAAAGATGGTTGGCCGTTGTGTTGGTCACCTTTACATTATCAGCCCAGCGCCATAGATCGCAAGATCTGAACTTTTATTTTTATTTTATTCTATCACTGGATACACAGGCTTACACTTATCTTCAGGAAACGATACCAAGGAAACTATAAGAGGCTGAGAATAGAAGAGATGGAAAGACAGACAGAAATGCACGAGCGTATCAATAAAAGAATGTGTCTTTGCTAAATCCCAAGAATAGAAAAAAAAAGTGTATAGGATTTGTGTAATGAATAAACAGTTAATTCTTTATCTACGTAATTATTTTTCTTAGTCTGACAGAATATTTCATTTTTCGCATTTGTACATTCTTCCCTGTTATGTATAAACTTAATAAACATGTGGGTTTGTAATCAGAAAATGTTTCTTTTAGTATAGATTTATAGGAGAATGCATGCTTTTTATATAACACATATAAACGTCTATAAAACTAAAAATAATTTAATTTAATGGGGTCAGATCAACGATTGTTAGGGTTAATTAGGAGAAATAGGGTTAAAAAGGCAAAACAATAGTATAAGGTGGAGATCGAAAGTTGAAATATGTCAGCGGGACAGACACACCTGCAGACAACAGTTTACCTATATTCTACGCAAAAGTGAATCCGCCGAAGTCGAGTCCTTAATCATCCTGCTTGGCACAACAAACATCTGGGCTCTGCAATTGTATACCTGGTCACTGCAGAACATAATGTGAGCTCTAGTTTTTAAGAGATATAGATTTTTGCTACAAAACATAGAACATGAAGTAGGTAGGCTACTGTTGGTCTACTGTTGGCCGCTTTACATTATATACTGTATTGCAGGGGTGTGCGGTGGAATAAGTCCGCCGATTGGTCCGTTTGCACTTTCCGATGGGGTTGAAGACATATGACTCCTAGGGGGAAAGTCTTGGAGCCACAACGTGGTAAATATTTTGTTGTTATTATATAGGCACATAGATAGGCACAAGCAAAAAGCAAAGCTTAATGATTTTGTAGAAGAACACATATTTAATAAAGAATAATTAAGAAGAAATACAATCGATGGGTTAGGGGGGGATGTATATAATGATTTAGGATTTTATAACTTTTAAGATAATATCATTACTGGGATGTTGCTAATAAAACTCAGTATGGTTTGCTTATTCGGCTGTTTCTCACTTATCTGTATTCAAGGTTCTCCTTCAGGGTGGGGTGAGTTGAAGCTCCGTTGTGCTGGCAGCCAGTTGCTGGTGCCCTGCGGGTAGGCAGGCACAAGTGTGATGAATAAGGGGATGCCGCGCGGTGGGCTTACTCCCGTAGTAGGTGCAGACCGGTCCTGGTACTTCAGCCTGTAATGCCGTCAGTTCTGGTCGAGGGTGATGAGTGACTCACCCTCAACGGGAATGTGTGGAGATCTGCTGGGGTCTACCTTCAGGCAACAAAACACGCCAGCCCTGATGTAGGAGGCTATGAGATAAGACGTGCGAGGAGCCTGAATTATTAAACCATACAGGCTGGTTGGCGAGGGGCGCATCCTTGATAGGAGCGTCTCCCTCAGACTAACTAAGGTATATGCTAGTCAGCATTTCATTAGGTCTAATAATAAATGTTCTACAAATAATATAGTAATATTAATACAAATACATATATAAATGTTCAAGGCAGGAGTATTAAATGAGGAGGGAAACAGGGGGACCATATTACAGGGTTGTAGCCCCTGTGACCTCATTGGTCAACAGGTAAACAAGTCCACGGTCGCTCGTGACCAGAGAACCGTGCCAAGAAAATGGGGGGGGGGGGGTAGAAATGGGCACATAACCAATGCAGGCCTACAGGCCGATAATAACGGAATAGTCACGCGAGACTGATTCTCGGGCCTAAGGATGCATGGTAACAGCACAGTACGTGCATAGCAAAAACAAGCAAATATATATATGTATTTATATATGTGTACATATACAGGTACATATGCACAAGTAAGGAAATAATCTAGACGCGAGTAGGTCCAGATGAATATGGATATGAATGAATAACAAATATCTAAATAGACAATAGGATTACCTAAATTGTAGGGTGGATGTCCACCTTTGGGAGTACAGTCAACATTGACGAGTAAATGAGGAACATATATTTATAGATTTTTACAAATGTAACGTTTAGATTCAACTTAGTGCTAACATGGTAATGTTACATGAACTTAAATGTTACAGGCGAAGACACACTAAATAATAATGATAAAGTTTTTTCCCACTCACCCGCTTTGTCTCACACAAGTTCCTAAATGAATCGTTGACTTGAGAGTCTTCTGACTTCTCAGTGATTATGATTTAGAATTAACCTGAAACTTTCGTCTCCGGCTTTTATAGGTTCCCGAGCGGTATGTTAGAGTAGTGACGACCCAATGGCCATCGTGTTATTCGAATTTAGAATTGTTAAATTGGACCATACTTTTCATTTGGGGCTCACTCGCCTGACTTCTTTAACCAGCGACCTGGGGGTGGGGAACGAAGAAGAATGAAAGCGGAATCATGCACCAATTAACAGGCTGGACCGTCGCTCGATGGCACAGCAGACGGGAGCGAATTAAATAGCCATGGGCGTTAGGAGTGTCGACTCAATGCGGTGTACGTGGAAACCATTTTTAATGACCCTGAACTTTACGACTGCGTGTGTTTGTTCTGGTGTTTGGGGCGTACCTTTCAATTTTAATGTTCCTGGACTTAATGGCTGCGTACGTTTGTTTCGGCGTTTGGGGCGTAATTTGGGATGTGTGTTTATGGCCAATAATTTGGTGGTTGGATCGAACCTTGGTGTAATAAGATGTTTGTGTTCTACACTGGTTAGTTTAGTCTCGAGAGTGGTCTATACAACTCTAACTAGTGGTAAAAAAAAAAGGGGGGTAGTTCCGCGCTGGTCAGTTCTGTATTGAGAGGATTTATTTCGTCACAGGGTGGTCAAACTTTTAAGTCCGAGCGCCACTTAATTTTCATTTTAAAAAAATATTTTTTTCAAAGGTGCATGTTACTTCAAATGTTATAAATGACTATTTCGTATACATTTTTTTATAATGCAGAGTAGTTCAAACTTGATCACTACACATTTTCTTAATAAAATCCAATTGGACGTTGATGTTTATATACGAAATAAACGATTTAGATTTCTTGCTTCCATCTAGGTATTTTGATTGATGCCAAAGTAAACTTGTTAAACAATAATAGCCTCTTAGAATTGGCAGGCCATAAGATATTGTCTTTACCAAACTGAACAAAATTTCGAAACCAAAAAATGTTTAGGTTACTTGGTAATTGGTACCATAAAGATACTGGGAAAATATTGAGTAACAAGTCCTATTTAATGAGAACTGATTTGGTTTTTTAAGTTGGTGACAATAAAATCTCCGATCGCGGACCCCCCTTAGGCGCTGGGCCTGGGACGTTTGCCCCACTTGCCACCCCCTAAGATCGCTACTGACGGCCAGGTGGTGTCAATAAGGCAGGCTTCCTTTATTTATGAAATGCTCCTAAAGTGGTTGCGTCTCCGATAGCTTTTGACAACGAAGTCTAGCACCTGACTTGGTCGTGCGGCATACACACAAACGAAACAGCCTAACCATTATTTCACTGACATTACGTTGTCACTGTATTAGTGACGCTATGGGGTTAACTTTCTTCGATCAGCTTAAACATGTGACACAGGCAGGTAATACATTTCAGCAGGCTGTGTCGATGGACAAGGGACAGTACTGGCATAAACGTACCACGCACGCATACACGTGTGTGTGTGTTGATAATGAAGTATATCAATGTAAATTTTGTAGAAACATTCTGGTGTAGCACTTTAAGAATAAAAAATAGAATGCAATGATTGAACGATATAAATAAAAAAAATATTCCAATGGTTCTCAAAGTGAGCACAGACGACGTGAAAGTTAGGCAAATCTCTATGATTATATAACGGAATACAACAGTTTACATTCTTTTTTTTTTCTTTATTTCTAATCTTAAATTTAGTTTCTAATTAGGTGATTTAGTGCCTTACCATGAGCTACATTGTTCATAAAAACGTAAATGTTAGTTGTTAAATATATAAAAGAAGAAATAAAGAGTCTAATGTAAGTTAAATATAAATATCCAAATTACAAATACCAATTATATATGTGTATATATGTATTCGTTATTACATATGCTCAAGCTGTCACCGCAGCTGTGCACTAACTAACATTCTCAATAGTCACACAAGAAGTTGCAAAGGTAAAAGGCAGTCTCTCGAGACGTAAAATGCCACATATGATGCAGTGTTTCACATGATTGAACCTAGTTGTGACCTGCATTTTGACCAGCGTTTCATGCATTAAAAGCCGTTATTCGATGGCGGTCCATACAAGTTTTCTATCCGCCTTTTGCACCTGTTTCCAAAAATGGCTTTTCTTTTCCTGTGACATGTTTGTTCCGCAGTATTTGTTAGAGCTCTCCAACTGTCTCTCTCAGAGGCCATTTGCTATCAGCTACTTTCCTCTGATGCCAGTTAGGGCGAAATGGTGCCCGAGTTGATCTTTATAATGCTTACGGGTGGCGTATATATGTATATTTATATATATATATATATATATATATATATATATATATATATATATATATATATATATATATATATATATATATATATATATATATATATATATATATATATATATATATATAAATACATACATAATTACAAGCTAGATATGACCTGTGGCCTTCCGATCTTAGTTTGGATGTAACTGATCTACTGGTTTGAATTAAGATATATGTCAAATATGGAGAGTGTTCCCTTCACATTTTGTAATTTTGTTAGTTTTTTTTTTTTTTACCTCGAAATTAAAAGTAGAGTGTAAATATGGGTTTTACATAGGCAGGTAAAAAGGTAAGGTATAATATTAAATTTTCAGAAGAAATATAAGAATAAAATTATATCATAGGCAAATAACACAAAAGAATGCAGAAACAAAGATTGACAGATCTTGTGTGGTGCTCCAACAGTCCAGCAGGACAAGATGTAGGTGAAAGTCAAGGTGAAATTATATGTGCACCTGGCCTAACTAATGTCATATAATGATTATCTAAATGATCTCATTGTTTTGCAATTTGTTATTTTAAGCCTCAAAAAAAAAATATCCTTTTCGCTTTCTTAAAAGAACATTAAATAATCTAAAGTATCATGATATCGGATATGTAATATCTTTTCTAGTTTACGAGCTCCAAACGTGACGGACGGACAGACGGACCACACAAAACTAAAATCGTCTATTCCCCTTTAGGGGCCTCTAATACTGTCAAACGGGTTTGTTAAAAAAATAGTTATTTAATAGATATACAATTAGGTTCTTTTTGTTTTTAATTTTAGGACCCCCTTGTTGAGTGAGGGATGTAAAACATACAATAAGGTATCAGCAATGATCTAAGGAATATTTATGCCAATTTTAAAAAGATTGATCTAACGTTTTTAAATTTTCTTTTATAATAATAATAAAAATAAAAATAATAATAATAATAATAATAATAATCTTTATTGTCCGTATGGAAATTTGTCTTACAATTTGTGCTTTACACCAAACAAAAAAAACATTATAACTATAAGAAACCAAAGTGTACATTCACACCAGACTCACTCATAATTTTACATGTGACAAAGTTTATAACAGATTGTTCTTATTTAATGATTTGATTGCCAGGGGAACAAAAGAGTGTTTGGGTCTGTTTGTCTTTGCTATCGGTGTCTTGTATCGTTTTTGTGATATTTTTGGGAAATACATACCTACGCCTTACTTTGTTCTATATGTTTTATGTCAGTATAGGCGCCAACTTGTCTTGGCTGACATAGAAGAGAGCGCCTGGCTGCATGCGGCCTCAGAACGAGACATCTGGAGGTCACTCATGAAGGCCGCGTGATTCACAATGGAAACAAATTGAAAATACCCTGCCAAGGACAGACGCATACGGCGAAACGAAAATCTAAATCGACCACCAGCAGACAATAGTTATGTTTGCCCTGAATGCGGCAAAATATGTAGGTCACAAGCCTTATTATTATTAGTATTATCGTAAGAGATGGATAGCGAGTCGACGTTTATGATGGGTACCATATAATCTTTTCAGAGACAAAACCAAGGCAGTGTTATTAGTTTACTACTATCTTATAGAGAGAAGCTTCCTTCTAGACTAAAAAGAGTCAGGTTCAGTAACTCTAAAAGTCAAGTAAGAGAAGTCTTCTTCGTGATTGGTAACTAGGGGAGGCTACTTTCATGAACGTGGAGCATCACTGAAGTGTGTTTGTTACGTACAGCGATGGCGCTTGAGTCGTAGATCATAAATATAAAATAAGAAAAAAATGAGACTATTTGAGTTATCTACGCTTCAAAAACGTATCATGTTGAACTCCTCTTGTATTTACAACTATATAGATGGATTAATATACCGATAGATGGATGGATTGATTGATCGATCGATCGATAGACAGATAGACGACAGAAAGAGAAACAGACAGACAAACAAAGAATCAGACAGACATAAGATAGATAGATAGATAGATAGATAGATGGATGGATGGATATAAATATATATATATATATATATATATATATATATATATATATATATATATATATTTATATATATATATATATATATATATATATATATATATATATATATATATATAGAGAGAGAGAGAGAGAGAGAGAGAGATACATAGATTGATATATAGACAGATAGTATGAAAATATTATATCTTCTACAAATAAATGTATCTTTTATTCTTGCTCAAATTTAAAATATTATGTCATAGTTTCTAAACTCTGCACTTGAGAACCTCTACTAAGGAGATTGTGAATGCAATTATTGCCTTTCAAACTTATCATTAATTATTCATAAGTATCGTATGTTGTAAAATAAGTATAAATATGTCAATAGGTTTTATATAATTTTAGATTGTGTGTGGCTATCTGACTTCAAAAACACACCAAAAAATTAGTTTTTAAATTAGAAACCAAGTTTCTTTGACAATACCTGTTTCTGGTACATCGATAGGGCATATTTTACATTGAGTAATAATGTCATATATTATAATAAATACATGTCATATTTGCTTTGTATTATTTTTTTTTTAAATTTTCAGTATAGTTTAATGCATTCTTTAATTTACATTTTTTTTTTCATTTTAACTACATCAGTTTTTCTCAAATGTCTTGCGGATAGAAAAGCCGCGAAATCTGTCTAGTTTTGTGCTCTACTTGCATTGTACGTATAAAAACGTATTTGAATTAAAATCATGTAAAACTGTACAAATGTCTCAAGTTTGACAACTGAGGAAATTCCTCTATAGCTCTCCTATACGTCTGATACATTAGATTGGACCTAAAGGGGGGAGGGCGTAAATGTAATTTTTTTAAGGCTTGTCAATAGTAAAACCTTCTACCTATACTATTCAAACTATTTGACTGCACTTTCCAGAGTTTTATAGTTGTAATTTTTTCACTTTCTGGAGTTATGACAAACTGAATTTCTTCATTCTCTAAATTTGGCAGTCTGAATTTCTTCGCTATGCACAGTTTGAAAGTCAGAATTTCTTTGCTTTCTAAATTTGGCAGTTTGAAATTCTTCGATCGCTAAATTTCGTAGTCTTAATTTCTTAGCTTTCTAAATTTGAAAGTCTTAATATTTTCGCTTTCTAAATGTGACAGTCTACATTTCTACGATCTCCGTACTATAAATCTTCCTATCTAATAATATTGGAACTTCATAGTAAAGTAATAATAATAAATTAGGATTATTTTCAGAATACAAATGAAATAACATGACGACCAAGAACATATCTCGCCTGATGCTAGTCATTGTGGTAGCAGGTAAACAACAACAACATATCATCTACCTTTAAAATTATATTAAATTGATATTTGAAAACAATTATTTACATTAACAAAAAGGAACAATTTTGAAAAAAATTATTTTTTCCAGCATGGATTGATTTGGTTGAAGATGTGTGTCCAACATGTCCTGATTTTACTGGTGATTTTAAGTTTGTATTTGTGTGTTGTATCGAATACACTTAAGCGAGCAATATATATATATATATATATATATATAAATAAATGTTTTTCAAAATCAACTCTAACGATTTTCTTTTAAACTTAATACTATGTGTATACTGGTGATAAAAAATTCTCATCACATTGGCTACATCGCAAAAACTCAAGGTCGAACGTTATATTGGTTTGAAAATGTTTCATTATCAAAAAAATTTGAAATAAAAACGACGAATATTCATGACATGCTTTGTTATGCTCGTAATACTTTAATATGGAGTATTCTTTGAAAGTACAACTGTCATTCTTATAGCCTTCACCGAACGCTACGGTCCAATCTCTTTGGTGGGACGATGGGTACGACACTGAAGTGGGTCAAGACCTGGGCTAACCTAGATCCTGCAGATGGAAGTGATGCTCGAAGCGTTTGAGTGGTTTGAGGAAGACTCAGATATAGATCTGCGCCAACAGCGGACGTAGTCATTTTCACAAATTCGATTTTGCCCTAGACGCCCTTGAAGGTCAGCATCCAGGCGTCAGAAAGATGGGAGCATTCCTCTTAGTCTTGAAACGTCTTCTACAGATTGATAGTTTGAGTTCCAACCCACTGTGGTCTGATCAATCACGAGAGGGCTGACATTTTAGCAATAACCGCGGTGCAAATGCAAACAACCCTACATGATGCACCGTGCACTTACGAAAGTGTACGGTCACCAGCCCGATCCCCATTGTTGTCACTTCGGTACGACAGTTGGGATTCTTCAGACAAAAGCCGTGAGCTCCATAGACAGCTGAGTAGACCAGACCTAAAGGATGCGTGGTGGCTGCTAAAATCGTGCGGAACAGGCCGTCCTAGCCCAGTTCCGAGTCGGTCACTGTCCAATAAGTGCTTACTTCGGACGGTTCAGTGACAACTACGACACAAGGTGTCGCCACTGCATAGAGGACGTAGAAACAATAGACCACTTTCTTTATGAATGTCGCGTTCTGCATGATGGGACAAGGATTTGATAGAGAGAGAACTGGTTCGTGTTCACCATTAGGTCTGTTTTTGTACGGAGGCAAGAAGACCTCAAAACTATCTGCCAGCTTCCTTTCACGTGCTCTAAGAGAATGGTTTGATGCTAATGGGGTTTCTGATTCGGTGAAACGGTGAGGGTGCGGGTACCTGTATACATAACTCAGCTTGAGGCGGGATTAAACTTGAGCTTCTTTGGTAAGTAGCCAAGTGACTGGTGTCACCCAGCCACACATCACACTCAATATATTCTATGTCTGGAATGATAAATAAAATATTGCATATAAGTATTTTTCTTTGAAGTCGCTTAATATTGGAAGACAAGTGGTATTAATATAATAAAAATCTACATACGATTAAACACAAGTTATGAATATTCTTATGTTTGGTGGTTTTAAATGTGCTTAAAAACCTTAAAAAGCGTTACACAAAAACACAATGAAAACGGTAAAAATATTTCCAATCGCATAGATCTATTGTTGTTGGCCTAGATCTATTACAATTTAATTAAATTTTACTGATCCAAACTAATTGATGCAATTACACTCTGTCAAATCTTTTTTTTTTTTTTAAAGTTATGACAAATGTATTTTATTTGTCTACTTTCTTAATAGGACTTTATAACGTGTGAACAATTTTCTTCTTATTTTGAAATACATTTCAAAGTCTCGTGGTAGATTGCTTGGCGGGTAAAACTACCGCTAACTGGTGCACATACTCACAATTCCAAGCTGCGCAGTTTGTAATTAGCCAAATTAATCAATATTGTTCAGGTAAAATATTCTTAAATGTTTTTTTAACGTTCCCACAAAAATTGTAACGCAGTGGTTGTGATGTGTGGTCCTACTGTTCGTCTCAAAAAAGAAAGTAGAAATTATATTGAACATTGATTCCATACAAATGTTGACAATCTTATATGAGGCTCGATCATCATTTGTCTTAGGGTGAGGGAAAGGGATTGTTATGGAAATTATATTCTGCATTGGTTTTTGTTCTTAGGTTTACATGTGCTTGTAACTCGTCCTTAAGTATGTGTTCACGAAATGTGTGTTGTGTAGTCGTTCTATGTATTAAAGCTATACTACGCGATTTTTTACATACATATATAAAACATAAATGAATAACAGCACCAGGGACCAAGTTTTTAAGAGAGAAAGTTTTGAATTAAAATGCTACAAAAATAAGGGTTTGCGAGACCGAGGCTCGAGACTCTGGATTTGACACCACCGCCTAACAATAACGCACCAAGCGAAAGTAACCTCTAGACCATCGGAATGTCCAATAAAACATTCTTCTGATTCAGAGTCATTTCGCCCGTATGCAAATTACCACCCCAGTGGTCAAAGGTCCATAGGAATGTTATTGCCATGGGAATCCAATGTGAAACGTCCAATTAGAATCGATGGGACGTCACCTATGTGTATTTCCTATGGTAGTCGATACTTTATATTGTAACATAAATTAAGACTGAAAGTTGCAAATGTGTAAGCTGTCGTTATAAACTATGTGTAAATCAAATTTGCAGGTAAAAATAACATGAGGAAATTTTTTGTGGGATACCTGGATTAACTGATTGATTAGACACGATTGATGAGCATAAAATTGATAGTGCGCTGAATGAGCAGAGTGACATAGAAATAGAATGAGAGTGTCAGAATGATACTGAATTGTCATACATATAATATACTTTTGAGTGTTCAAGATAATACAGTGAATACATTTTGTCGTTTTACATGACGCTTTGTACATGTAATCCTGTTTAGTAGACACTAGACCTAAACTAAATGATTTTTTTAAAATTATATTCCATATTAATATAATAATAATAATAATAATAATAATAATAATAATAATAATAATAATAATAATAATAATAATAATAATAATAATAATAATAATAATAATAATAATAATTATAATAACATAAACAAGATATTCTAAAGGCTAATGACAAAAAGAACTTGATATTCCTAGGGCTATTAATGATATGAACTAGATATTCCTAGACTACAGATGACATCATCTTGACATTCCTAAACTATTGATGACATGAACCTGATACTCCTAGACTATTGATGTAATGAACTTGACATCCTAGACTATTGATGACATCATCTTGAACTCCTAGACTATTGGCATTCCTAGGCTTTTGATGACAACGTGACATTCCTAGACTATTGATCACATCATCTTGACATTCCTAGACTATTGATCACATCATCTTGACATTCCTAGACTATTGATCACATCATCTTGACATTCCTAGACTATTGATGACATCATCTTGACATTTCTAGACTATTGATGACATCGTCTTGACACTCCTAGACAATTGATGACATCATCTTGACATTCCTAGACTATGGATGACATCATCTTGACACTCTTAGACTATTGATGCTTTTGATGTAATTCTACGTTTAATCTTTTGTCAACCACTATGAAATGGTTTCCACGTCTCAAAAGCGTAGGTCTCAGTTAACATAATTATTGTATTAATTAGGTGGTACTTACTCTAAAGCCTTATTTGCCCAGAAAATGATTAGTACTTAGAACACGGCTCCAGCCTTTTATTTTTGATATGCAACATTATTATTTACAATGCCATATGTATATCTATATAGGATAAATTACATTAAAGTAAAGTTCCCCTTTCAGACCTTGTGGTCTATAGGTCATCTGCTTCTGTGGCCTACGGTTAACGAAGGTGTTATGTGGCCAGCACAGGGACCAACCGCTTTTACTTTTCACTAACTAGTGTCAAGTACCCATTAAAGCTGGGTTCTCACTCAGAGGTGCCCGAAGATCCCGAAATTAAAAATCCCAGTTTTCACAAGGATTCCCACCCCGGTCCCCGGTTCGAAAGCCAAGCGCTTTACCGCTCAGCCACCGCGCCTCAATCTACATAGGATATATTGTACTTAATCTGCGTTTGTAAAAGTCATGAGCGTGCTACCTTAAATAAAATAGGAATTGTGTTATTAACTTCTTATATTTTTTGTTTATATAATATTTCTTAAAAAGATTCAAGAACCAGATCTATATATTATCCTAAGACTATAAAAAGATTGCAACTATATTATATGCATGCAGTAGTTTACTTTTCTTTATGTATGTGTTTTCAAAGCTAAAAAACTGAGATTTAGAATTTGTTTGTTGGCGCCCTGCTTACATTCTTATTAACATTAAGCAACATATACCAAATCTTGTGCCAGTAGATGCTGAAGCTTTAGTGCTAAAGTGTTTAAAACTTTTCTATTTATTCTATAAGTTCAGCGGCTCTGAAAGACTTCTGTTAGTGTGTTAATATTAAAGGAAATGCCCTGCATTGAGTTCAACAGAGCACGAATAATGAACTACTGTGAAAAGTCTTTTCTTCTGAGACACGTGATATGCAATGTAGATGCAATACAGCTCACAATTTTTGTTTATTTAAATATGTCGGCATGACGAATCTTTTGTCCAACATTATTTAGCGTTGCCCTCCTAATTATCCTCTTTCGGGCATATACGTGTCTAAGGACTCTAGCCCTAGGCGAAGTGAATTGGTTGGCAAACAAAATAAACAAATCAAAAGTAAACTTTGAAAAAAATAGGACACTTATTTTTGTTAGATATATTTTTTATTTGTCGTCAGTAAAGGATCGTGTGTAGGCTTGTGTAATAACACAAACTCTCTTTTTAATATTGTTTATTCTACCATAATATCATTTGTTCAACATTTCTTCAAGCAGTATGTACTTAATGTGAATTGTGTGTCGCTGGATACCATGTGTTATTGAATGAAGTGTGAAGGTATTTGACTTAAGAGAAATATATTCTAAAATGTGTTTGTTTTACGCTCATAAGTAGAGACATAAAGGTATATCTGAGATGCACTTTTCGTGCAGATCCTTCAGTTCTGTTTTAAGTAAAGTAGGAAAAAGTGAAGGTCTCAAAATAAAACAAAAATTAGAAATTACTTAAATTAATCATAAACCAAGATCTAAGTTATTAATACCTAGGGGTTACAGTCAGTGTGTCAGGTGGATAGATGATAAAATTAAACGTCGTATAAATCTAGCGCGTAGGACATTTACCTGAAACCAAACTGGACATCTATGTCAAGGCGGTCCTACTGTACGTTTCTGAAGCATTGACAACTGAAGCAAGCAAAAAAAACAAAACTTTATCACCATTGGTATGACAAAATAGAAAACATCAAACTGTGGGAGATGTGAGGAGATAGCTATATAGAGGTGCAGTTTTTTTGGAGAGAAATTGGAGATAAATTGGTCTCACCTTTAAAAAAATGACCAACAACAGAGCTAGACAGTGGAACTCCCATGGCACAAGACGTAGAGGAAGACCAAAAGCCCAAGGTAACGACACAGTGTAGTGCTAGATAAGAAGAACGGAATAGCCTGGAAACATTTAAAAACCTAAAGACTAGATTGTGATGAGTGGCATGATGATTTTGTTGTTGTTGTTGGCCCTTATGTTCCATGAGGAACGCAATTAAAAGATGATGCTGCTGCTACTGGTCTGCAGAATGGAGTTGTGACACTGCATTAATACCCAATATCCAATTAAAAATCAATACCCAATATAAAACTTTAATGTATACAGTTTCTTTGTTAATCTCTTTAAATCAATATGCCAGAAAATTAGACGAAATCTATAAGACAAAAATGTATTGTACACCAAATTATTTTTACAATTGCTAACATGAAAAAAAAATATAGATAACTCAGTCTCTGCCTTAACTAACTCCAATTAACTGAGCTATCTCCCTTTGACTATACTATGAAGATCCTAATTATAATTTCTTTGATAACTATGGAGCATTCTTAGAGTGCCTTAGTTTGATTTACTTTCTGGACAAGCGTTACAAAAGATAATTTTTAACAGCCGACATCCATAAAAGCAATTATAAGATGGTTTTACCGTGGGTCTCGACTTCAGATATCGCCTGTATCCAGAGAATTTTATTATATGAACCCCTAAAAAGTGTAAAAAAAAAAAATATCTTTCATTTTCAAACAAAGGTTTTTTTTTTCTTCACCTCTCCTTCTCTCTCTCTCTTCCTATCTTTCTCTCTTCCTCTCTTTATCTTCCTCTCTTTCTTCTTCTCGCTCTCTCTCTTCCTCTCTCTCTCTTCCTCTCTCTCTCTCTCTCTCTCTCTTTCTCTTTCCTTCTCTCTCTTCCACTCACTTAAATAAAGAATAGCTTCACTCGGCCAGATGTTATAAAGAGAACTACCCACAACTCTAATGATGTTCACGGTGACCTTGCATTAGGATTAGGCCATACGACCAGTGTCTTCTGATGTATGGGAAGTTAGTCCAGTGGTATTCAGTGGTCCCAAATTACACTACCTAGGCTATTAATTAGAACCTCTAGATATATAAATTACTGAGACAAACTAGTCATACAAGTCATAGCAATTTGATTTTAGTTACAAATAATAAAAAGTTTATTTAGGAACAAAAGAAAAAGATCAAAGAAAACGGACATATAGGCCAACAAAAAGAGTAAAATAAAAAATACAAAAGTTCAAACTAGTAGGACAGGTTCAGTTGAAACTAGTAGGACAGGTTCAGTTCAAACTAGTAGGACAGGTTCAGTTGAAACTAGTAGGACAGGTTCAGTTCAAACTAGTAGGACAGGTTCAGTTCAAACTAGTAGGACAGGTTCCTCGGCAATTCCAGTACCACCTCATCGTGGTTGTCGGGTGAACATTCCGTTATAAGGAGTGGCTAAGAGTATTGGTTGCTTGCCGCTGATGTATGAGCAGCCGGCAAGTGTAAAAGGATACAAAGGGGTTATGTCCAGACTCCCCCCCTGCGGGGCCCCGGGCCAACGGTGAATAAGAGACCTAACGGGTTCTCCGAAAAGCGGATAGCGCTGGACACCAACTCGAGGGTTGGTCGGGTTTTCCTGGGACTCGGCTGATTCGCGGGTCTCTCTTTGGTCAAACACGGGACTGACTGGCGCGGCCTTAGCGGGCTGAGTCGGGTGGACTGGTCGGCGCCCACGAGCTAGGCTCTAACTAGCCCGTTCCCTAGCGCGCTAGTGGAGGAATACGCCGCAGCCAATGGTAACTCTAACACTGGGAATATCGAGAAACGCGTGCAACCCCACTCCTGCCCTGCAGGAAACTTATATGCCAAACTGTGGTGGTGATTGCTTGGACAGGTTTCTACCTTGTCCTTAATGGCGACACAAGTATAGGCATTAGAGCAGTAACTAAGGCCGCCAACGGCCTTAACCAGAAAATCATGATAGGCACAGACACGAGAAAAAGCAGGCACGAGCAGACCCGAACAGGCTCTGTGCGCCGGGTAGTGGGCGTCAGGCCCGGCCACGAAAAGTCCACTACTTGTCGCCACGCGGCCTCGATGAAGGGGAATTTGTCAGGTCGTGAAAAATTGGCTAAAATTCCTCCACCAAAGTCCTTTTCTCAACGAACACTGCATTCGTACCTCCTTCGGAGGTACGATCCGAACAAGGTTGATGGAAGTCTGCCACAACCTCCTGCTGACTTAGATACACCGCAGGCAAATATGACTTGAAGCGAAATAGTGACGGGAGCCTCCGGCCCCCAAACAACCCAAACTGACATTAGTGGGATCCAACCCACCACAGGGACCAGGTCCCTCCTGATCTTACAAATTAACATCTGTGGGGTAATACCCAAGGTGTTAGAGCTCTCAAAACTCCTCCACGAGAGGGCTATAGATATGGCTTTATTACAAGAGACTCTAACGGGCAAACGCAATGCCAGTATCACCGGTTATACAGCATTTAGGTGCAAATGCAAAGACTGCCGGGGGATCATAACCTATGTACGCAACAACCTGATTGCTACACAAGTCCCCGGTCCACGAGTGCACGGGCGTACCGACGCCATCACCCTCGAAGTACACAAACTCGGGCGTAAATTCACGGTAACTAATCTGTACAACCCTCCTAAGCACAAAATAAGTCTCGAATATGACTGTACCGATATTAACTCTCACAACGTCATCGCAGGAGACTTTAATGCAAAGTCTCAACAGTGGGGCTATGATTCAACCGACTCGTCGGGGCATAAAGTCCATGAGCTCCTCAATAATTCTAATTTGTTCTGTCTGCAAAATAAACATACTCCTCCAACCTTATATCACACTGGAAATGGCAGCCAATCTAGACCTGACCTCACCTTAATTACAGCCAATTTATAATCTCACACACAATTCCAAGTCCTGGACGATATTGGGAGCGACCATCGACTCATATTGGTCACAATAGCCCTCTCAGAGGCCAGTGGTGTAACCCCAAAAATTCCGCGGAAGTGGAGTTACACCAAGGCGAACTGGCCAGTGTACGAGGCAGCAGTCGACACTGCCCTTATGAATATAGCAGTGGAGGATAGTGACGTCGATACCATATACGGCGAATTAACAGCAGCTTTGTTGGGTGCGGCCAAGAGGTTTGTCCCGCGGACTTACCCCGGCGTAAGGCAGAAATGCGTGTGGTCTCAGGAACTGAATAAGCTGGTCCTGAGACGTAAGCGAGCCCGGAGACTTGCTGAACGGAAGGGTACCCCTGAAATCCGGCTAGAGTACAATTGGCTCTGCAGAGCCACGAGTGAACAGGCCCGACGTGTCCGGTCGGACCATTGAAACGCTGCCTGCGCCGGGATGGATCTTCGGGACTCCTCGAAAGCCCGGCGACCTCTGCTAAACATAGATGCCAAAGACACAGCGCGGACGGCTGCCCCTCTATTGTCACCCAGAGGGCCCGTCACTACGGTAACCAAAATGGCCGGCTTGTTGAAACGACATTTTGCTAAAATCTGCAAGCCCGAAAAGGAGTCAGCCACGTCCAAAGCCCTCAACAAAGAACGTAAGAGGCTCGAGAGGGAGCCAGATGAGCCTAAAAGCCAAGCAACGTGCAATGCGCCCATCTGTCGTGCTAAGCTGGATAGAGCGATTGCAAAGTGTAAAAACAGAAAAGCTCCGGGGCCAGACAAGGTTACCACCGAAATGGTAAAACACCTTGGAGGCATTGCAAGAGGTAAACTCCTGGAGTTTATGAATCGAACCTGGGCAGAGTCCAGACTGCCCGGGGCCTGGAAGAGTGCTATCATTGTGCCAGTCCTTAAGAAGGGAAAAGACGCGACTAACGTGGAGTCCTACAGACCCATTTCACTAACCTCAACGCTTGGCAAAGTTGCTGAGCGAATGGTTAACGAGCGGCTAGTTTGGTCCTTTGAGAGTGCCGGTATCCTGTCGCCAGAGCAGGCCGGCTTTAGGGCAGGCTTGAGCCCGATTGACCAGGTCACGACATTCGCACAGGAAGTGGCCGATGGGTTACAGAGGGCCGAGAGCACATACGCAGTATTCATAGACCTAAAACAGGCTTACGACCGTGTGTGGAAGCAAGGCCTCTATCTAAAGTTAAGAGCCATGAGTGTGCGGGGCAAGATATACTATTGGATACAATCCTTTCTGTCTGGGAGGAGCACACGTACAAAATACCAGCACTCCCTTAGCAAGCCAAAACATTAACATAATGGCCTGCCTCAGGGCTCTGCCCTGTCCTGTACACTTTTCATGGCCTTTCTGAACGATTTGCCAAGCTAACTGCGGTCAAAAAAACTGCTATATGCTGATGAAATTGTCCTCTGGTCAACCGGGAAGAAAGCCGACCAAATTCAGGCGGCACTTCAAGCAGACCTCCATACCATCTCCTCGTACTGCGACAAATGGCAGATTCAGATAAACGTTGCCAAAACGACCTGGTCCCTGTTCAGCCTAGGGATCGACATTCTTAGGGCTCCATTCGAGCTTCAACTCGGTGGGCTGCGACTCCAGCGTGAAAATACGCCAAAATATCTAGGGGTGACCCTGGATAGAAAACTGTCAATGCTCCAGCATGTTAAAAGAAAACCTCGGAGAAGTTAGTGTTATTAAGAAAGCTGGCCAGCACATAGTGGGGTGCCAAAGCTAACATGCTACGCACATTGTACTTAGGGGCAATCAGATCACAAATTGAATACTGCTATACAGTTCAAGTATATGCTAGCAAAACTGCCCTCGAATCACTTGATCGAGTACAAGCACATGCTCTTAGGTTCATTAGTGGCACCTTTAGGACAAGCCCAACAAACGCTGCTGAAATATTTACAAACGTGGCACCCCTATATCTTAGGAGGGAGAGGGCAGTACTCATGGCCTATGAGCGCTATAAAAGGGGCGACTCTAGGCTACCCACATCTATATTAGTGCGTCAGTGGAGAGAGGGGAACCGCATCAAAATGCGATCGTTCCTCCACATAGCGGCCAATTTGTCTAAAACAGCTGGACTCTCCACTGACAGAATACCTATCAGGAGAATAAGTACATGCCCCCCGTGGAGAAGATTGCCGGCCCCACACATAAACCTGTCCCTTTTAGGGCAAGAGGGAGCCACCAAGAGGCGATTAACACCAGCCATACTAAAAAATTTGGCATCAATAACAATTAAGTCCTACCCATCGGATGCCATTTTCTGCTACACTGATGGGTCGGTAATGAGGGACCCCGATATATCGGGGTATGGGGCCCTTATAGTATACCCCGACCGTAACTGATCAAGATAGGCTCTCTGGTCCATCCGGCTACATTGCATGCTCCATGGATGCCGAATTAAGAGGGATAACTAGAGCGTTCGAGGCCATTATAGCCCGTATGCTCCAACGCGAGACTAGCGCCACTACGGTGGTGCTGGTCACCGACTCTCGCTTCAGTCTCCAGGCTATGGGTGGCGGCGGGCGAGGGTCACCCGTAATAGAAGAGACAGTCGGCGCCGCAGATAACATCCGCCGAGCTATTGGAGCTGTCGTTTTTATGCAGTGGGCGCCTTCACCTTGCGGCGTGAAGGGCAATGAAACGGCAGACGCCCTCGCAAGGGAGGGTGCAATGGCAGCCACACACCTCGAAGCACCAAGCACGTACTTACAAGCAACGGCACAAATCCGAGCTCTTATTTATGAGAAGTGGTTAAAAGTCTTGGGAGGAATCCGACAGAGCACGTGGTGTCTGGCAGCATATGCGTCACCCAGATCGCGACGATCCATGGTGGCAACTGAAGAGGTCAGAGCAAACGATTATTGCACAATGCAGAACGGAACACTGTTATATAGGGGCATACTTTGCCCGGTTCCGCACGAACTTTGACTCCCGATGCCGCCACTGTGGAGAGAGCGCTAAAACAGTGGCGCATGTCTTGTACGAGTGTCCCCAGCTCCGCGAGCTAAAGGGGGACCTGTCTGAGCAGTCACTCGAATTGTATGGTAGCTATGAGGCACTACGCCGGACGGATAAGTTTCTTGCCAGAGCACTACGGGAGGACTAGTCCTTCCTGCTCTGATTTTTCAATAGGAGTTCAACTCAGGTGTCACGTAACGATATAGAGGACATATTGCTATTTTAATATACACATTTTATAGCTCAAGCATTTATAAAGCGTTATAAATTGTGTGTGAAATGATGTTTTCTTGTCCCATGAGTTTCAAGAAAAAAAAGAGCATAATATTTATTTGATAATGATGGGCTAGTAAAATACTTTACTTATTATTATGGCACGATTAGGTATTTGACACACAAATTTGTTTGATAGAAGGAAAACTTTTGTCTTGCAGACGATGACACGACAATTTAAATCAAGAATAGGATTGTTTCCAAAAAAAAAGTACCGAAAAAAAAACGAAGACTTTTGCCAGCTTCAGAGTAAGGTTGGCTTTGGTTTCTGTAGTGGATATTTAGCTAATACGACATTCGACTGTTCCCTTCACTTCATATTAAACTTTTTGTTCCACACCGTTTATCAGCGTCGACAACTTTTAAATTGTTGGCTATTTGTTTGCGTTAATTGGTTTGTTTGAGTGTTACCTACTTTTAGTAAGCCTACACTAGACACCGCGACGAGGTTCCTAAAATTATTTCGATTTAGATTCTAAGGGACTAGGTACCTTTATTTAAGTAGGTTTTAAATAATAGTTTTGCAGCCTTTCCCCAATCTTGAGACCTTCCAATGACGCTGATAATCGAAGTTAGATATACTAATCTCAATTATGCCTTATCAAGTTTTCGGCTTCCATTGTTATCTTTGGGACGCAAGATTAATACTGTTAAAGTAAAATGTTTTAAAGATCTTTTAATGTCACTCTTTATCACAACATTGTTAATTGGTGATGGCCCTTAAATATACGATTTCTCTGTAAGTGACCCAATCGTTGTGACTATAATTCTGTCTTACGCATTGCTTTTGCGCATTTGTAAACCTCCACTAGATTTTAGATATTGACTCTAATGTCTCAACCAGGTTAGAATGACAAAAGTGTTGAATTTCCATTATTAAGTTTATATTCTCTTCTTTTTTGGCATGCTATGTAAAGATAGGCATCTCTATTGTGTGTCGTAATGCTGTCATGTTATGTAAACTTATTGGACTATTCTGACTGCGGTTATTATTACATTATGTCTAAATTTCGAATTGGCGTATATTAATTATACTATTAGAATTATTATTTGTGTATGTATTAATATTTTTACTACTATTCATTTCAGTTTTAATTGTCCTTATCATGGTTATATGGAAATGTAATTTTTTAGGAAATTAATACAAATAGGGTTAGTCTTAAATTCCTAAAATTAGTGAGGAAAGCAAGTTTTCCAGTGACTGCGCAGCCCCAGCTGTATCCTAGATATTTTTCCACACTCATAACAAGCATAACCTTTGTCTGCAGGTTGTCGATTTGGATTTTCTTTTCAACGACTGCGTTTGTCCTCTCAGCGGATTTTCTTTTGTCCGTTTTGAGTGACCTCCAGCTGTCTCGTTTTAAGGCAAAAAAAAATCGCGTGCTTTCTTTTATGTTAGCTAAGGCACGTTTGCGCCTGAGCAGGTCTTTGAAGCGTTTTCCTGTGGCGCCTCTGTTACGCCGAACACCTTTTACTTGATCAAAAAAATGTCTTTGGCATGAGTTTGTCTATCATACCGGATACAGGCCCTTTCCAGCGTAACTGTCGGATCATAAGAAATCCCTTTGTACTGTCCATTCCGGCTCTCGCAATAACATCGCTGTTTGCCACCGTATGTCCATGATAAAGCGCAAGCACCTTTGGTCAAAGCGCTCAAATAATCTTAGTTGTTTTCTGTATAGTAACAATGTCTCAGATCCATATAGAAGGGTTGATAAAAACACCGCCTGGTAAACATTGATTTTTGTAGGCAGCCGGATCGATTTCATTCACCAAACTCTAGCCTGAAATTGTCGAAAAGAGCTACTGTCCCTGGCCAGATGGTTATCAACTTCCCTTGAAAGTGAGGCGTCATTTGATATTATACTATCCAGATATGTGAAGTGGTCTACCATGTTAAAGGGTTGAGTAAGTTTTATTAGATGACTTTTGGAACATGAATTCTGTTTTCTCGAGGCTTATAGATAAAATGAAAGACGCGGAAGCGTATGCAAATTCGTTGACAGCGTTCTGGAGATCATGTTAATTATGATTTATAAGGGAGCAATTATCGGCATAGGGAAGCATTACATTTACATTTTTCTTTTCTTTGTATGGATTATATAGACGTGAAAGATGGAACAAATTGTCGTCAGAACAAAACCGGGTGTAGATGCATTTCTGCAAGCGCTGCTTCAATTGAAATAGCATAACGCCAAAGAAGATAGCGAATAGAGTAGGAACAAGTAAACAGCCCTGCTTTACGCCATTTTCTATTCGGAAGTGATCAAACAGGTCACCATTGTGTTTGATCTGGCCTTTTTGTCCTACGTGAAACTGCTGGAGAATGAATAGGTACGTAGATGGGCATCCCAGCATAGACTTAATTCTCCACAAATCATCGCGACTGCCTTAGCGAGGTCCACGAAGGCAGTGTATAGGTTTAGGTTCTGCTCTTTGCATTTTTCTTGTAATTGTCGCAGAACAAATATCATGCCAGGTGTAACTCTACCGGCTTTGAAGCCACATTGGCTCTTAGATAACACCTCGTCATTTAAAGAGTGGTTAGTCGGTCGAGCAACATTCGAGCAAAGATCTGTCTTGCTACTTACAGGTTTATGCTTCGATTGTTAGAACATTTAGACTTGTTACCCTTTTTGTTTAGGGATATATGTTGGTTGTATATGCATTGAAGTTATTTTAATTTTACATTTTAACCAATTTAAAATGACATTATTACCATCATTAAAAAAATACATAACAAAATATACACCTATAAAGAAAAAGTTCGATTTAAAATTATATTTCAAATAAAACATTTAGTAAGTCTTCACCAACGCGATTTTAGAGTCTATTCTATTCTTACTTTAGCACTAAATGTTCATGAGAAACTTAAACTTGAATTAGTTTTCTTTACGTTTTGTTTTCCTGAAATGAACAGGCCCGCTATAAGACGTCTTGATGAGCTTACAAGGACCAAACCCATTACAAATTAAAATACGCTACTACCTCTCATATCTCTCAGACCCAGTTTAATCTATTCAACCACAATTTTATTTTATTATAGACTCCTGAAGTTCAGAAAACAGGACAACAGTGATTCCCCACACCGTACATTTAATTTTTGCGTTCCTACTTGACATTCCAGTCGGGATACATTCAATAAAAAAAAAAAGGAATTAGCTCTCTGTATTACGGTTTAACACTTAGCACAAACTAACGATATTTTTTATTAACAAATTTATAAATTTCAGTATAAATATTTATCATTATTATTGTTATTATTATTTTTATCATTTTTAATGACGTCATGGCATTCCTAAGCATTCTGGTGTTGAGTTTTTTTTAATTATAGTGTCATTGGTTATAAGTAAAACAGCAGTCATTTCTCTTACCTATCTCGAAATAAAAAAAAATGTTGTTTTACAGTCTTCTTACATTGGTCGAGTGGCCGTAGAGATATTGTAAGGTCTAAAATAGCGTCGGAATTTTTTTTTTAAATAACTTTTAGAAATGTTCTAAGATGAAATTTGTCTCTATTAGATGCCTATGCTTAAATCTACTTACTGATTAACAACTATTCATCTTAGTGGCCGATATTAGTTTTATATGGTGAAACAATTATTAAATCGTGTTTCACATTATTCTGGTTAGCAGCAATATATCGTGCGATACTAATGTCAGGAAAAAGTTGGATACCTGCCTGGTCGTGCACACGGTTTTAGATATTTTTGTCGAATTGTGATTTTTGACAAGAAAAAATCTTTTAAGTATGAATGTAAGTGTAAGATAATTTGAAACAACAATTAATAAATCATGTTTCACATTGTTCTAGTTAGCTAAAATATGTCATGCGATAGTAATGACATTTAACTACAGTGAATCATTTGGATGGCTGCCTGGTCGTGCGGTTTCAGCGCTGGATTCACGTTCGGTCTCATCGTTCGTCTCTGGTTTAAACCCATCCTCCGTCGTCCTGCGGGTGTTATGAAATAGAAAGTTAAATTTTCTACAACTCTGGTGGGACATCCAAAACATTTTACAAATAAACATTGCATAAACATAGCTTGAGTATACGTTCTGTGACAGTGGTTAGCCACGTCTTGGTGGGGTCGAAAAGCTTTAATGTTTCTAATCCTTTTATTCGTGATGCTTTCTTTGATAATGACACCAAGGATTTAACTATATTTTTAGAACTATCGGTTCATTGAATAATGTGAATATTAACAATGTAACAGTATTGGCTTAATTTCGACACGAGCACGTCTCTTCATTCTGTATCGATGGAAATAGGGTTGTAGTAGTTGATACTTTGTTCTACATGGTTCTGATACTCTTTCTAAAAATATTTAAACCTGCCATTTTATCTGCCCAATTAGACCTTTTTGTGGGTCCATTTTGAGTTTTGTTTCCACACAAACAATCTTTGTAACCATGTTTATGACAGATATTTGTTATTATAAAGTTTTGCAGAATTTAAATTGAAATAATTCAAAGTTAAATTAATAGGGTTAGATGAAAAACAATTGTGTAAAACTACAAAAGTAAAAAAAAAAACAAGGTTACAAAGACAGTTTGTGTGGAAACACAAACTTAAAATCAGCCCCAAAGTGGTCCACCCAGGCAGGCTTTAATATTTTCAGAAAGAACATCCAAATAAAATTATTTCAAAGACAGATGAGAGATAAGAATGGAAAAAGAAGGTTGACAGATCGTGTGTAGTACCCCAACGGTCCAGCAGATTAAAGGATAGGTGCAAGTGAATGCAAAGTTAGATGTGAACCTGGCCTGAGTTGTTTCCCTTTTAGACTATGTGGTCTATAGTGCAGATGATCTAACGTTCATCTGTTTTTTTTTTTGGATAAGGTTAACGAGGGTGTCATGTAGCTAGCACAACTACCAACCGCCTTTACTTTTCCCCAACTAATGTCAGGTACCCATTAGAGCTGGGTGTACTCAGAGGCGCCCATAGATTTGACCCCGGGACCCCCGGTTCGGAAGCTAAGCACGTTATCGCGCAGATTCCGTGCTTCTCCTGGCCTAACTAAAGTCTTATAATATTATTAAGAGTATTTTAAATGTTCAATCTCTTAAGGTTTACAAGATTAGTATTCGTTTTAATTTAGGTCTAACTAAAAACGCATACTAATTAGCTTTTTCTCTTTAAAAAATTGCTTGCATAACTAATTTAAATAATTAGATTTTTCTCTTTCAGAAAAAAAAAATTGCCGTTGCATCAGAACTTTGAATGGTCTTAAATATTGTGATGTGGGATTTTCAATATCTTTTCTAGTTTACGAGATCTAAACGGGACGGACAAACAGACGGGCAGACATTTCACACAAAACTAATAGCGTCTTTTTCCCTTTTGGGGGACGCTAAAAATCGAAAGAAGAAAATGAAACCTTTGATATCGATAAATGAAAAAACAGAAATAATATAATACTTTAGAATAATAAGAGGGGTGCGGTAGTTGTTTGTTGGCTTTCGAACCTTAGGCTTGTGTGTTTAATACTTACTGAAGACTGGCGTTTTTTATTTTAGGATTTTAAGGGCACCACTGAGTCCATGCGGCTCTAATGGGTACCTTACCTTAGTTGGTGAAAGTCAAGTGTTTGTTTTGCTTACAGCCTGCTCGTTTACCGCTGGCCAAACGGCAGATGGCCGTCCAATCATCTGCCCTATAGATCGCAAGGTCTAATAGGGAACTCTATATTTATGTGTATATCATAAGCGTAGCCAGGGGGGTGTTTAAATTTAAAAGTAAATCAAGTTTGCAATAGTGACTGTATTTGAATTGTGTGATGTTTCATTATTCTTTTATTAATTAAACTATTTAAGCTAGTGAGTTTCTTGTTTGATAAATAAAATTTTACTATTTTTCAGAACTTTTGATTGATGTCCAGCCCAGCGTTATATCACCAGAGATAACAAGACAACTTGTGATCAGCTGTTCTATAACCAACAACCAAGTTCAACATATTAAAATTATCAAAACTCTAACTCTTTCTCGTTATAATGAAACTATCAGAGAGTTTGAAGATCTCTTTGTATTAAACACTTCGACACTGATTCTTAAGCAACAAACAAATGTCACAGTTTCACAAATCAGTTACGGAAATACACATATAACCTTAACTTTACATAATCCATCTCAGTTTCATGCTAAAGTCTATAGATGTAATGTCACTGGAGACACTGCAGAAGGGAGGAATATTTCTTTGTTTACTAAGAAGGCAGTAGAATATGAAACAAACTTGACCGCTTTAATTGAAGAGATACGACGTTATAAGAAAAATGAGAACTTTCAATGCATTTTCAAGAAAGATGAGCACTCTGAGGTCAATCAAAGTAGGTTGGCATAAATATTAAAACTATATATATTTAAATGTATAGTTACTCTTAAAAATATTTAGTATCTTATATTGTTAGATAATCATGTTATTATTCTCAGTAGAGAGACATGTCTATTAGTAAAGCTAAACTTGTTGTTATTTAACTGTGTATATGCATATGGTAATGTTGAGATTAAAACATTCAGAAGGAATTAGAAAGTAAACTAGTAAATACTTTATTTCCAGGATCAAGACTTCATTTTTATGGAAGTTCTGAAATTATTACAGAACTAATTGAGCCTTTGACTATAACATGTTTATATAAGGTAATTTTTCAATACCATTTTGTTCTATATTGAGTGTTAAAAAGTAAACTCATTTCTGAAATTATGAATATTCTGTATTAAAACCAGCCTCCGGGAATAGTCACAACAGTCAATTATTATTATTTTACAAGACAAATTCAAAAGAAAATTTTTTTTCATTAAAAAGAAAGTAAAATTTATATTCTGAAAAGTAAGAAGCAATATCTGACATTGCATCGCTCCAGAGATTCAAGTGATAACGCGTACCTCCAAGCGCCGTTTCTTTCAGAGTGTTCATCTATGTTTTATCACTTATTCTTCTTCTTTTTTTCTCTATTTCATTTAGCTATGCGATGTTCTAACATGCTAAATGCAATAATCATAAATTATCAACCACGATAAGGTGCGTCCAAAAAATGTATACACACTTTGAACTGTCATAGACCTCACGCCTCTGGATTTCTTCTTATGTGGCACAGGTAAGGTGAGGTGTACAAACGTAAACCACGTAACCTGGACACACTGAGGAATGAGATTCAGGCTGTGGGCGCAGAAATCTCAGTGGGCATTTTGGTAGGATGTACGGAATCAGTGTTGACTCGTACTCTGCAATGTATTGATGCTGAAGGCCACTAGTTTGAACATTACTCACATTAATCACATTTATTTTTCCAATCGGACATTACGCTTTCATGTCATTTATCATTGTAGAACGGGAAATAAATTGTCTATGACAGTTCAAAGTGTATACATTTTTTACACATCCTGTCATTTTTAGTCAAATGCATAGTTTTATGTTTGTTTAGGTATTTAAAAGCAAAAGCACTTTTAGGATAGATTTGTATTTTTCCACAGACTTTAAATCAAGGTGCAAAGGAAACGTCTGCACTTCAATCGTTATATATACTTCATGGTAGTTTTACATTTTCAACAGTTTATGTAATTTCCTGAGGACTTAACTTATTCAATACAAAATAAACTATAGCTTTTAAGAAGTACGTACAAGGTTATAAGGAAAGTTTCTGTGGAAGAATATAGAAAGAAGATTGACAAATCGTGTATGGTGCCCCAGCGGTCCAGCTGACCAAAGAATAGGTGAATATGAATGTAAAATTAGATGTAAACTAACCTAACTGATGTCTGATAATGAATTTCTAATTGATCTAATTGTTTTGTAAAGGGTAAATCTCTTTTTCAAATCCTCAAGAAAAAACATTTCCGTAAAAAAAATAATAATATTGAAGTGGGTATACAGTGAGTGACGAGCACTGAAGTTCACATGATAGATTTAAAATCGTATTAATTGTTGTTTTCACTTAGGTCCAACACTAAATTATTATAACAGAACCTACATAACTTAGCAATACAAATGTAATAATAAAAAATTGACAAAAATTCTAAAACGATCTACATACATATGAAAAACAAAATGGTATATAGCCATCTCCCCTTCCAAAGAGCCACACGTGTTTGTTACTATTAAAAGTCAATAGTTGTCAAAGTGGACTATTATTTAAAAACATAACGCTTGCATAAGTTCGACTGTTCGCTTTCAGAAAAGAAATAAGAAGCCGTTTCATAAGAACTTTGACTGTTCTAAAATATTATGATGTCAATTTTCACTATCTTTTCTAGTTTATGAGATCTAAATGGGACTCACGGACAGATGGGCAGACAGATAGACATTCCACAAAAAAGTAATAGCGTTAATTTCTTTTTCATTGACTGCTAAACTCAAATGCCCCTTTGTGTTTGTCATGTCTCCGTGTAAATAAACGTCTATGTGTTTATATATGTCTATGAATTGTCTCTCTTAAGTTATTACAATATATATATATATATATATATATATATATATATATATATATATATATATATATATATATCAGTCTACGTAAACAAATTAATTCCAACTTCTAGGACAACGCAGAGTTCATCATCATCAAACTCCATTTGAGTGAGGGCTTGAGAGGCTAAAATGCATACGTAGAGATAGGTAGTATTTTTTTAAATTATACTTGTTCGACATTCAGTATGAGCGTCGAATAACTTCTATTTATTGTTCAGCCTTTCGCCTGTGTTATTGGACTACTTTGAGTGTTACCTCCACATTTCCACAAATCAGTTAGGTTGGAGACGGCGAAGTTAAGAGGTTCCAAGCGTGCAAAGTATTTCTTAGATCTCCGTTGTATATGGAATACTGTGAAGTTATCTAATGATGTTCTACAAGGAATTGAGAAGGCGTCAGAACCGCTACTGACAAGCAGGTTAGAAGTGGGAAAAGTATGTATAGCAACATAAGACTGAACAAGCTTGGGAAACACATAATTTGTTTTAATTATCATAAACATGGGCATGTCGATAGAGATTTTTTGAGTAGGACAGAACAGTCTGAACAGAAGATTGCAAGTTTGGAGAGGAGGTGCAGGACAATATCCGATAATTATGATAGAGGAGATGACTGCTGTCGTGGTAATCACAAGTCATGCATAGGTAGAAGGTAGTACTAGGTCCATAGAGGTGTAAAAAGAAATGTTAAATCCATTTTGAGAGAACAAATGCATGAGTCGTGCAGATAGCCAGTCAACCATAACGCTTTACGAAGGTATCATTTACATACGTTATAAATAGACCTTGATTTAATGATTTTAATCTTTATAAATCGGCTGGTCTAGTGCGCATGTCATAACTGGGAATATGCTGTCTCGAGTTAGGTTTAGACAGAGGAAGCAACATGTAAATGTTACTGTAGAAGGCAAAGAAATCTTTGAAATATTATTACTTTTGACAATCAAAATAAAATCACATCTTGAACATTCCTAGCTATCAAGCGGCTCCGACAGTGATCAGACGCCTCTGACTTTGTGTGATAACACAAACTCTCTTTGTAATCTGATTCTTTTCTTTTTTTTTTACAATGGTTAAATTTATGTTTAGTTTATTCGAGAATACGTTTAAACTCAATTTTTTTTTTGCTACATATACCTCGTTATGGAGACGCGGTAGCTACGTGGCAAAGTGCTAGGCTTCCGACATGGGGATCACAAGCTCGAATCCTAGTAAAGAGTGGGTTTTTAGTTTAGGGATCTTTAGACGCCTCTAAGTCCACTCAGCTGTAATAAGTATCTGACATTTGTTGAGAAAAAGTTTGATTGGTTGGTCTTTGTACTGGCCACATAATACCCTCGTTAAACGTGGGCTACAGAAACAGATTTTATCTGCACCTCTTCCCTATAAATCGCAATATCTGAAAGAGGTACTATGAACCTCGTTTTAAAAAAAATAAAATGGAAGCTGTTTATATCGGACGTTATCACTTAAGCGTTTGACTATGAAACAGCTGGTTGCAGGTTACAAAGTATAGTAGACTATATCATTTCCTATCGTTAATTGGAATCATTATGTTTTGCCGATTGTGATAGGATGTAATTATCCAGGTCCCACCTAAATGTTGCACCGTTCGCAAAAAAAAATCATTACATATAATAACACTTTAAACACTACAGGAAACATTGTCGTAGTCAAGATGAGCTGCTCGAGATAGCGATTTTATGTTGGTAAACACATTATTTGAGTTCAAGCTTAATTTTTCATTGTATATTCTATGCATTAAGCAGACCTATTTTTAAATCAAGAACACGTCATGAAGTTGTAAGTTCACTCCAACTGATTAAAATCTGTACATTGTGTTTTACCGTGACCTAGTTTCGAAATAGAATTAGGACTATCATGTGTAAAATAAACTATTTAATATGATTTTTCGTGTGAACTAAATTTCACCTTTCAGACCTGAAATCTATAGGGCTGATGAAGTAAAAGTATTCTGTTTCTGTGGCCCACGGTTAATATGGGTGTAATGTATCATCACAATGACCAACCGCCTTTACTTTCTTCGACGAATGTCAGAGGATACCAAAATTCTAATTTTCAGCAGAAATTGAGCCTGAATATGTTGTCCAGAAACCAAGCCTTCGGTAGACATATGTGCAGAAGATTAAGCCTACCCAAGACTTGTATGTGGCCAGCTTTTTAAAGAAAGAACCGGACTTCATACCTAACCCACTTCATAAAAAATTAAAAATATGCTCATCTTTAGCCACAAAAGAGGAGCTTCATACACGATCTAGACCAGATCGCAGATTTGAGATTATATATATATATATATATATATATAATTGTGAATTCAACGCAATAACTCAACAGAGGAAGAATAACAGTGATAGTGATTTAATTAAATAAAACAAATAATTTACACAAACCAACAGGATGTCAGTTTCTCTTACATCTGGTTTTCCTTTTCAAAATAAGCCGGCACTTTCCATCAGGTCTCTATGTTCCTCCTCCTATGTTCAATGCTCCTATGAAACAGTGTGCTAGTGCTCATCATGTACATCAGGGTAGGGACAGAGTTGCATATATAGTTTCAATAAATGCAAATAAAAAGGACAATAGAATATGTTAACTGTAAAAGCTTTAACTTGAATTTACGATAAAACTTGAGATACAGACTTTATTGCCTGCGCTTCACTCTCGAAGAGACTACTGCTCATGGCATACAAAAGAGAGCGACGCCCACCTCAATACATACTCACCATTCTCTTTCGTAACTTCAAGTTGAGAAATGTTGTTCATATTGAGAATTGAGACTGACACATTTAAATTATTAACAGCAATATAACCAATTGACACATAATCTTAACAGTATGTCAATCCATAGCAGTTGATCTTTGGGCCAAATCTCTTTTATTACCGCCCATTAATAAAAATAATAATCTCATCCATAACAAAGAAAAAGTTGCTACCAATATTGACATCGCCGTAACATTATCTTATAATTTAAAAAAAACAACTAAACTAGAAAAACATCGAAGATATGGGAACCTTGGCTTGGAGATTATGGAAATTTTCTAAAACAAAAATATACCCCATTGTCATATTAACCGAGGGGATAATATCAACTAACCTCACAGATACCTTTAAGGTCCTTGGCATTCCTAGGAACATTCTCGTTGCCTGTCAGAGAGCGGTACTTCTGCAGACCTGCCACATCACCAGAAAATTCCTCGGTGGAAACTGATAAAGGGACGACGATGAATACTCGTTCTTTTATAATAATAATAATAATAATAATCTGTATTTACCGCAAGGAAATTTGTCTTACAATTCGTGCATTGCACCAAACAAATTGTTTTAAATTATTGAGTGAAAGTTTAATTCTTTTCTCTAAAAAAATTTAATCTTTTATGCTTAATAGTGCACACATATTATCGTGTATCTTGTAAATTGCATAGTGATACATTTTTTTTTCTCCGCCTCTGTATAAGCAGATTGTAATTAGTTGGTTTAATTACTTTTACAATGCGCAGCTTTCAATTGGTATAAATACTTTTTTTTTCTGATGAGAGTTATCTATGGTTGAAGCATGTTATGCATATTTGAATTTAAAATGCTTGTAAAAGCCTTATTATTACTCATACTTATTCATGGCCATTATTGTTTCGTTGTACAAGGTACGTAATACTGTGAGAAAGATGGAAAGAAGAAGAACAGAATCCCATAGAAACCTGTAGAGATTGTGTAGGATTGTATTTAGGCTTCTAAATACATTGAACAACAAAAAAAAATAAAAAATATTTTCAAACATTATTAAAAAAATGGTAATATGAAGTTATCAATTAAATTGAATCAGGAATGCAATTAAATTTGTAACAATAATGAATCTTTAAGATTATAAATATTTTTACCAATTGTTCTGTTAAACGTATTTTTATGCTTTTAATTGTATTCATGCGCTATGATCCTATTACTTGTCTGACCAGTTAGGAGAAGGTAAGCTAGGGGAGGGGTTGAAAAAGGAGATACCCCTGTGAATGTTACCGTGATCGCTTTTTAAATGCATACAAAGGTTGAGCACATGATATTCCAACTCATGTCTCAAGCCTCCTGAAGGTTTATAATTCAACTTATGCCATCACACCTGTCTAATATGATCTCTCTCCCTTTATAAGTTACCAAACAAAATAATTAATTACCAATAGTTGGTTAACTAATTAAAATTAAGCCTATAAGCTTAACAGGAAGTGCTAATTTTTTAAAGTGATGTCTTTCAAAAATATATTGAGTTAAAATTGCGACTTAAGAATAGTATATAGTAAATTTAACCATTGTAGCTTTCACCTTGAAAATCTCCAACTAGTCCTAGATCTATAAAAAGAGATGAGAGGCTAAATTTTCTTTTTTTTTGTGTACCGCAAATGGAAAAATTAGTG
This sequence comes from Biomphalaria sudanica, assembly GCA_036873155.1. Classification (NCBI taxonomy): domain Eukaryota; kingdom Metazoa; phylum Mollusca; class Gastropoda; family Planorbidae; genus Biomphalaria; species Biomphalaria sudanica. Next base: position 183,440 of record JAZGLO010000168.1, on the reverse strand, counting down.
ATACGTGAGTCATTTTAAGAATCATAATCTTTGTAAATATAATATAGATTTCTCCATAAGAATAATAAACATCATCAAGCATCTTGTAAAAAAACATATTTATACTCAACTACTCAATGACTAAAAAAAAAACATTAGGGGGAGGGGATAAAAATACCGGCGATAAAGTGACCAGAGATAAAATGACCGGCGATGAAGTGACCAGAGCTAAAATGACCGGCGATAAAGTGACCAGAGATAAAATAACCTGCGATGAAGTGTCCAGAGATAAAAAAGACAGGCGATGAAATTACCAGAGATAAAATGACCGGCGATGAAGTGACCAGAGATAAAATGACCGGCGATGAAGTGACCAGAGATAAAATGACCGGCGATGAAGTGACGAGAGATAAAATAACCGGAGATGAATTGACCAGGGAGGAAGTGAACGTTAATATGGCGTTCGTGAGTGTGTGTGTGTGTTTCCAAGAAGATTATGAAGAAAGGAAGCGTTAATAATTATTTTTAAAAATAATGCAAGATAAACGTTTTTTTTTCAATATAATCTATGATAAGAATGACAATTAACTCCAGTATGCAAAACGTAAGGACATGTTATTATATCGAGATAGATTTTTTAAAAAGATTTCATCAAAAGTTTATAACAATAACTATTTTTAGTTTTGTTCACAAAAGAGGCTTAAGTTATTTCAAGTTCTATAGTGTTAAAAAGCATACTCCTACACAGTGGTTTAATAGTCTACCGACTACCGAATCAGAAACAAAATTTGTAACGAACCTTGCTGAGATTATTCACTTAGAGCACTGTGAAAGAAAGCGGATGGTCATCTTAAGGTCGCTTTGCCAGTAACACTTAAAATGAAAGGACCCTTTTAAAAAATGTTACGCAAGTGGCAGTGCTTGGTGTCGTGCACCAGTTCGCGCGATAATATGAAAAACTGCTTGTTAATTATTCTTTTTAAGTTTGTTTCACTTATCTGCATACAAAATAGATTTTTTTTCTCTTTAAAAATGTAGTAGTAAGACAGAACGTATTAAAACGTAGTGATACATTTTAAAAAAAAAATACAAAAATCTAAAACCATTTGCATAAATGTGTTAAAAATAGGATAAATAGTAATCAACCTTACTAAATAGCCTATCGTGTTTGTTACTATTAATAGTGAATAGTTGTAAAAATGATGTATTTTTATGGAAAAAAAAAACTTATTGAAATTTTTTGCTTTCAGAAAATCAAAAAGTAGCTGTTGCACCAGAACTTTGAAATGTCTAAAATATCATGATGTTGGATTTCAACTATCTTTTCACGTTTTTCGAGATCTAAACGGGACGGACAGACAGAAAACACAAAACTAATAGCGTCTATTCCTCTTTTTGTTTGGGGGGGGCGCTAAAAAAAAGGAGAGAAAATACATGTTTTGGTGATTATAGAAAGGTGTTGATATTTACAACATTTACATTTTCAAATACAGAATCTGGAAATCAATCTTTCTACAAAAATGAATTAAGAAGAGAAATCTCTGAGACTCCAACTCATGCATTACGTGAGATTTTTCCTAAAACATCTTTAGAGCTGTTTAAGAAAGCATATTTTGTTGACTCGACCAAATTTTAAGTCAGGACGTATCTCATGTCAAAAGATTCACTTTTTTTCTATCCAAGTTTTGCCCAGGCCATGTGTGGACTGGTTGGAGGCTAAAATATCATGATGTTGGATTTTAACTATCTTTTCTAGTTTTTCGAGATCTAAATGGGACGGATAGATAGACCACACATAACTATTAACGTCTATTAAACGCTATTAGAGAGAAAAATACATGTTTTGGTGATTATAGAATGGTGTTTAAATTTAAAACATTTTAATTTTCTATTACAGAACTTGGGGATCAATCTTTATACGAAAATGAATTAAAAAGAGAAATCTCTGAGACTCCAACTCATGCACTACGTGAGATTTTTCCTAAAACATCTTTAGAGCTGTTTAAGAAAGCATATTTTATAGAGTCGACCAAATTTTCTGGCAGCACATATCTCTTGTCAAAAGATTCACTTTTCTTTTATCCAAGTTTTGGCCAGGCCATGTGTGGACTGGTTGGAGGCTATCTTGTGGAAGTTAACACCGTTCAAGAACTTGAATTTATTAAACATTTTCTGTTTGAAAAGGCTTCTCGCTTTTTGTTTGTAATGGCAGGGGGCACAGATGAAGATCATGAAGGATTGTGGATCAACGGACACAGCTTAACCAAAGTAGACCTTCTCTGGGACGCAGGACAACCAGATGATCATCAAGGTGCTCAAGACTGCCAAACTTTTAACAAAAATTTTAATTGGAATTTAGATGATATTGAATGTGTTAATTTTAACAGTAGACAAGTTGGATTCTTATGCGAAGTAAGGGAATAAATTATGGACTACATAAACTTCATATTTATGCCAATTAAAAATAAACAAAGCAAGCATTGGAAAGATTTTAAAGTCAATTTAGAAAAAGCCATAAATAAAAGTAAAAAAAAAAACATTCTTTAAAAAATAACATTATTTTGTAAGTGTGTGTTTTATATGCTATTTGTTTACTCATAGATTTGATGTACAACCTAGCTCTGTGTTTACTATGAATATTTTATGTAATTCGCCTCAAAATACTTTAAACATGATTACACAGAGAGTTTTGTGTTATCAAACAAACTCAGAAGCGTCTTCGTAGAATTTCCCAGAGGAGCAAGAATATTCAATCCATTGTCTAATTTTGATTGTTTTAAAGTATTGAAAAGAATCAAATGGCGCTATTGTTTACTTAACCGCAAACATGATAAAACACCATGGGTGCTACCTGGAGTTCAGAATGTTTTATTCTTAAATAATCTTTTTTTTTTAAATCTAAGGGAGGTAAATATAAGAAGGTTAACTTATGTATTAACAAGAGAAAACCCAATGCACAGACTTCAGCCTTCAATTCACAAGAAGCCTTGTTGTATGTTCTACCAATCTTTTCCCGTCTTTTCCCATCCAAACTTTAATATAAAAAAAAACGACAGTATTCTCCGTGTCTCACAATGTCCATAATCCATCTTTCAGGCATCAAGGAGGACTGCTTTTAACAAAAATTATATTAAATCACTCTGTCTGTCTGTGTTGTCTTGGTAAAAGATTGAACATTTTTTTGATCGCATCTTTTATTCTCATATCAAGTTAAAAGTTTGCACAATTATTAATTAAACATGACACGACATGAATCAATAAAAACAAGGTTAGAAAGATAGTTTATGTGGACACACTAACTCAAATCGGTCCCTGAAATGGTTCACTTAGAGACAGATGGACAGATCTAGACATTGGTAGAGGACCATCATCATCATCATCAAACTCCATTTGAGTGAGGGCTTGAGAGGCACAAATCCTCTTGCAAAAGCCCTGGACAGAAACCCTGCTGTCTTGCGTAGTGCATACAAACTAGAAATTGATCTAGCTAGATCCAAACCTAATTTTAGATCTAAATCTAGATTTATGATCTAAGTCTAAGCCTTGATCTAAAAATATATCAAAGTCTCTTAGTCTAGACCTAGAAATAGATCTAAGTTTTTAAGTCTATATCGAGAGTTAGATCTAAGTCATTCTAAGTCTATATCTAAATAAGTCTAGATCTAGAGTTAGATCGAAGACTTCAAGTCGATATCTAAGTCTAGATCTAGATATAGAATCTTGATATAGAATCTACTATATCTAGACTAGAACTCGTCTCCAGATCTAAGTAGATCTGGCCTTTATTTATTGTAATTTAGATTCAGATTGTTGTCAAGTGTATAGCCTAATGAGGATGAGTGAGAAATGCGCGGTATAAGTAGTTTTTTTTAAACTTTCAATTGAAACAAAGTTCGTATTAAAATTCTTTTTTAAAAACAACATTCGAATCAGTATTCTATTCCATGGGTTAGTTAATAAATGGAAAATCTTTTTATAATGATCCTTTAATACTTTTTTTTCAATCCTGACCTAGATGCAATTAATTGTACCAATGCGCGAAGCTATGAATGAAGCTTTATATATTAATTAAGCTTGTGACTTTTTAATAAAACTTACTTCCCATGAAGTTTTTCATTGAAAATTGGTGTCATTTTTTAAAAAATCTGCTTGCATATATAATTTTAAAAATTAGATGGTTTACTTTCGGAAAAGGAAAAGTAGCCGTTGCATCAGAACTTGTAATGATCTAAAATATCATGATGTCCGATTTTCATTTTCTCATCCAGTTTCTGAGATCTAAACGGGACGGACAGACGGACAGCCAGGCCACAGAAAACTAATAGCGTCATTTTCCTTTCCGGGGACGCTAAAAAGTAGTTATTTAATTTTTAACCCACCTACTTGGCATCTGCTTCTAAATAGCGGTTCCCCTATTCCTTTTTCTCAGGGGTTCCAGGTAAGGGCTTGCCTTGTTATGTTGGAAGCAGGCCTGCGAAAAGTGTAACCTATCCATCTTCAGCGTCTCTAAAGGATATCTACTTCAATAAGCTGCTGCTTTGTTCTTTGCCACAGTTCATCATTCATTATCTTGACTAGCCAGCGAAACATAAGAATCTTCCTCAAGCAGGTATTGATGAATACCTGGATTTCTTTCATGGTGATGATGGTGGTTCTCAAGGTCTCTGCTCCATAAAGTAGTATTGGTTTAACAATGGTGTTAAATAGGCTAATATTTGTGGTGCTGCTTATTTTTTTAACCCACTAGGTGTTCTTCAGCTGATGGAAGGCTGCTCAAGCTTTACCAATTGTGGGTTTAGATATCTGCATCTGTTCCTCCATGGTGGTCTACGATACATCCGAGATAGGCGAAGCTTTCCACCTCTTCTAGCGCTTCTCCTTTGACTGCAATGGGTGTATAGTTGGATGCCTTTATCTTGAACACATTGCGCTTTTCTCTGTTTATGGTAAGACCAATTCTAGCTGAATTGTCTGCAACGAGGCATATCGAAGACAAGCCTTAGTATTAAAAGACTTTTAAAAAAATATTTTAAAATACTAAAATACTATAACACATTGTGCCATTACTATTATTTATGAGTATACCAAGTTTTGTTTGAACATTGCTTCTACACAGCCAGTGTTTGAGGTAGATTTACATATTACAAGCGATTAAATGTTTCAGTTATATAGAATACAGAAGTTTGAATAATCATAGTATTTTAATAAACAATATAGATAACTACGTCTGAAAAGGTACTTTTACTTATGCTATCTACTTTTATAGTTCAGTTTGTTATTATAGATCTCTTCTATAAGCTAAACTATGAAATGAATAGAGGAGAGAGAAAATTTTAAAAATATACATATGCAGTATATAACATTATAATAATATTTTACATGAATGTCATAAGCAATATACAATAACTTAGAAAAGCATTACATTTAATCATTAATTTAATGATGTGATCAGACACTTCAAAAAGTAAAAGATATATTCTTACCACTTTCTCTTTATAATAAAAAGCATAAACCCAAAGAGACAATGGCCAGTCATATATTGCATATTGATAGTTTTTGCAGCCTTACCATGAATGGATAGTTAGAATCAAATTATAACAAAATTATGTACTAAATGTATTTAAAATATGAATTTGTATTAAATTTAAAAAAAAAAAGAAAAGAGGGGACGGCACAGGATTACATGGATCCGTGATTGCGAAGCAGATACCAAGCAGATGGGCAAGATGTGGGAACAGTTGGAGAGACCATAATCGAGATGCCTGGAGGAAGCCGGTTGGTGGCCTTTGCCTCAGAAGGGACCACAGGCTGAAATGAGATGAGATGATAGGCTGAACTAAATCTGCGCCTCCCAAACTAATTTTTCTCAGGCTTTCATGGAATAATCGAGATGCCTGGAGGAAGCCGGTTGGTGGCCTTTGCCTCAGAAGGGACCACAGGCTGAAATGAGATGAGATGATAGGCTGAACTAAATCTGCGCCTCCCAAACTAATTTTTCTCAGGCTTTCATGGAATAAATGCTCCTTGACAAAAACGTCCACTGAGTCCTGTTTCACAAGAAAGTAAATTCAGAATAAACGGGTAATCGTAGAATATATTCTGAGCATCTCACCTCATCCCATTGGTTTTTGAATTAATGGTCACATATTTAATGGCACAGTCGGAGACAGCAAACGTGCCTGAGAAAGAGCAAAGTTTCTCTCTCTCTCTCTCTCTCTCTCTCTCTATCTACCTATCTATCTATCTATCTATCTATACATCCATCCGTCTACCTATTCCTTTATCTATCTATCTATCTATCTATCTTTTTATTTATCTATCTCTCTATTTATCTATATTTCTGTAGTTAAAGTTCTTAAATTTATTATAACAATTATAAAAAGCAGTATATCAATATAAAAGATCAATTCACATTATTATATTAACTTGACATTCTCACAGCAGACAATGTGTGCGTTGTCGTGTTTAATAGTTTCACGATCCCCATTTACAAATCTATTTGAAACATATAGATGTAATAATTATCAAATAATTATTAGACACATTTTAGTGTTTTATAATAGCACTATCTATACCAGGGGTGGGCAAATTACGAACCACGTTCGACATGCAACCTGCCGGAGGGTTTTATGAGGCCCGCAGACTAAAAAAGAAATCTAGTGTGCTCACATATTATACAAATAAAAATGCTAATAAATAATAATATATAAATATCTACATAAAAATTGAAACGCATGTCTCTTTACACGTACAGATCTTAGAGAAAAAGTAGAGATGGACTGGTCAAAACGTAACAAAAGATACAAAAAAAAAATAGCTAGACAGGCCTTAGAGTAAAACCCACAGGGCACAGGACGTAGAGGATGACCAATAAAAAATTTGGCGACGCAGAGTACTACTTAAAGCCGAGATGATATGTAAGAGCTGGGAAGCCATTAAAGAACTAGCAAGACACAGTGGAGAGTGGCGTGTTTTTATCGAGGGACTATGTTTCATGAGGAACGCTAATAAAAAGGTGTTGAGATGATGACGATTAGTTATTAGGAACTCTAAAATGTGAAAATTGTTGTTATGACAGTGTGTGTATCTAAACAAAAAATTAAAATAATATATGTTTTTTAAAAAAAGTATCCAATTTTAGCCGTTAGTGAAAGAAAATAGCTACAAATATTTTGATGGTGACTGTCCGTCCGTTAGTATTGTTCCAATCCAAAATAAATAAGCTCCGTGAAAGTACTGTTGCCACAGCTACATTTATCTTTTCTAAGAGCAAAAATTGTAGTTAAAAAGTATTTGATAAAATTTAAAAAAAATTACAATTATATAATATAAACAGTAAAAAAAAAAAAGACTATTTAGTAATTTCGTAAGGGAGATAAATCTGTATCTTCAATGCAAATAATTATGATTTCTTTTAATTTTACTCAACTAAGTCTATTCTGTCACACAAGCTAATACATTCTAAACAAATGTTTTCTTGTGTGTTAATATTTAAAGTATGAAATTAATAAGCATTTACATCAAATATAAATTATACTGTATGACATCTGATGAAACGGAGATTGGTTCTTTACAAAATAAATAAATAAAATAGCTAATCATTCAATTACATCAAATTTGCCAGGTTCATTTTAAACTATATCTTCAAAACTATCAGTTCGTTAAATACATATGAATAATTAAAATTAAACACTAATAACAGTAATAAATCTATATTCTGTGGTGTCGTGTCGTTGGCTGAGGTATAACTGCGACAGTATCAGTAACACTTCCGACGTAGATAGGGTTGTAGTTGTTGCTTGTTTGTAGTTTATAGTTTCTTATCAATTTAAAGGCCTGTTTTTTTGCCTACTCACTTCGGGGGCACAAGAACAGAGACAGCGTTTGAAATTAAGTTTAAGAATCCCATTTTCTATTTTTAAATTCTTACTCTTTTGATAAAGTATCTAGTGTCCTTAGATCTTGCGCGCATAAGTGTTTATGATTTAATAAACAAACTAGGTAATACACCTTTTAGGTTATAGTTTATTTTATCTACAAATGTTAATATATTGATATTTAAATGTTAATTGAAAAAAAGCCTGACTGGTTGGACCACTTCGGGGGTCGATTTTGAGTTTGTGTTCCCACACAAACTGTCTTTGTAACCTTGTTCTTTTATCAAGATATACAATCTATATTAAAGAGTTTTACAATCTTTGTTGACAAATGAATTACTGCTTAAGGACATCGATCTTTATTACACTTACGGGGGCACCTCTGTACCTCCATCCACCTATAACTCAACAAAGACGATCGCCTTAGTCATATAGATTAATACATAAATGACATTTTCTTCAACTTTACCTTCTCACGGTTGTTTACAAGTGTTTTTTTTAGATGGGGCGCTGGCGAATTTTTTAAAAGAAAAAAATACGAAAAGGGGGCGGTAAGCTAAAATGTTTGAAGACCACTGGACTATAACGTGTCAGTGTTTACGACCGCGTCCATTATTGTTCTGTCTCACTCTTTCTCTCATCATCTCAACTCATGACCTTACAGATTACTACATTTCTAGATAATTATTCAAGTCACACTGGTCAAGGATTTCTGTCTGGTCACGCTTGTCCTATTAGGTACCAGGACGTTATGTTGACTTAGAGATGTTGTTGTAACTTGAACTGATAAGAAAGTTTCCTACAGTCTGAGACATGAGCTTATCACTTGTCTTTTAACTATATATACCAGTATTGTCTCCCTTGTTGTCACTGGTACCACAATGTGTATATATTTAATGGCTAAAATAAAGTAAGTGGGCAAGATCTTTGCTAGAGTGGCACTATCCAGGTTGCAAGTGATAGCTTCTAGAGTCTACCCAGAGTCTCAGTGTGGATTCAGGAGTGATAGATCCACTGTAGACATGATATCCTCTCTACGACTACTGCAGGAGAAATTCAGAGAGAGAGACAGACTTTTTTACATCGTTTTTGTTGATCTGACTAAAGCTTTTGACATGGTCAGCAGAAGTGGCCTTTTCAAACTCCTGAGGAAAATAGGTTGCCCTCCCAAAATTACTCCAGTTCATCGAGTGTTTTCACGAGGAAACTAAATGCACTGTCAATCAGCACCTTTTGAGGTTTGCAGTGGTGTCAAGCAGGGATGTGTGCTCGCACCTACTCTGTTTGGCATATTCTTCTCCTGTCTACTGCATTATGCGTACAACGACATAAACGAAAATGTGTTTCTCCATACTAGATCCTCTGGAAAACTATTTAATGTATCAAGGCTGCGGGCAAAAACCAAGGTTAGGAAGCTACTCGTCAGGGAACTCCTGTATGCTGATGATGCAGCTATTGTGGCTGATTCTGATATTCAGCTACAGTGCCTGGTTGACAAATTATCTGCTGCTTGCCAGAAGTTCGGCTTTAACATCAGTCAAAGCAAGACTAAGATACTTTGAAATAAAAATATTTTCGGAACGTTGTATTAATGGTATGGATAGGTGTAAAATATTTCTAGAGGCCCATGAAATGAAAAAGGTCGCTGTTAGTTTTATATGGTAAAGGCTGACTTCGTCCCGTTTATATGTTGTGATGGCCTTGTTCAGACTGTCTTGAGGTCAACTATAGATTACTGTTGAATTTTGAGTTTGGGTGTATTCAGTGCAGTTGATCCACAATACATAATAAACAAGACAATCGATTTAACTAGTGAAGAGATGTGGTCAACACTGATGAACAAATCATAAGATATTTATTCCAAGAAAAGGCCACAGTAAAAGTCTCTGTCAAATAAAACACGCTCTTACCCAAGAAAATTCTATCGCTGATTTTCCAGTCTCTAACCCAAAATATCCCAAGCGTCACTAGTCCCGTTCAATATACGTCTTCTATATTGCGTCGCTAAATAACTCATACTATAAACTGGGTGCCTAACAATGTCGCTGAACCAAAATTAAAATAAACAATAAATAACTTTACAATATTTAGTTGGTCTATGTACCTCCACCCTAGAAGGCGTGCGTCAAGAGTTTGAATACAGATTAATCTCCACCCCATTTTTTGTTACACTAAAATCCACCTACATTTTCCTATCTTCTTCCCTAAATTGTCCACTGACCTAGATTATAGAATAGTAGCGTGTTGAGAATGCTAAAAACATGAGATAAACAAAGAAAAAGGTAAAAATATTATTAATTACACAGATTTTTTTATTTTTGGTCTAGATCTATTACATTCCCTACTAATTGATACAATTACACTTTGTATAAACTTTAATTATCTTTTGTTAAATATTTGTTCAGGGTTTCCTTGTTTGTTAGTATAATTCTACAAAACATTCATCATAAGGGATTATTTTTTATGATACAGTTTATCTAAATCCTAAATGAAATCCTGATCAAGATACAAATTCATAATTAACCTTTATATAACAACGCTGTAATTAAAAGATCTAGATCTTATAAAAAAACGAAATATTTTAAATAATAAACAAGACACGATAACGCAATTGATTTGTATCAATCATATCCACATACATATCAAGATTTGAAAAAAATAAGGGCTCTTTTTGGGTCTCAAAAAGTGTTCCTCTGCCTTGTGCATGAGATCTCCGTCATTTTCAGAGGCCACCACCTGCCATCTATTTCTTTATATACCTAAAAAAGCGAAATGGCGCCTGAGTTGATATTTATAGTGCTTTCGGGGGACAACGCTGATACACCATCCTCCTTTTAAGGTCACTAAAAAAAGATCGCATTTGGCATGTGGTAGCCAGCTATGCAAGATAAGCACCTGAACAGCGAAGCTTTCGAATGGTAATTAATGTTTCTCTACTTTCCACATCGGTCTCCAGCAGAACATAGTTATTAGTAATGTAGCCTTGACATTGTATGTCCATTGTGGAAAGAGAACATCTTTAATGGCAGCGTTCGAAGAGCCTTAAATCCTTTCGATAGAGCATCTAGGTCTTGGAGACATATAAAGATGTAATGATAAACACAACTTATATATAAGTTTTTTTTTGTTGCTAGATAAAGTGTCTTATTATATCATAATCTACATTTGAAGTGAACAAAATAACTGTTGACCTTTGCGAGGCTGTTCTTTATATCTCTAGGCATTTACCCATCGTTTAACACTATGCTGTCCATGTAGGTAATATGGTCAGCAGCATTAAGGTTTTGTAGAGCTGGGCTTCTGAAACAGACCTTTATTTGTATATCTACACTAGAACATATTAACAAGCATTTAAAAATAATGTTAGACATAAGCCAAAGATATCTTACACGGAAATAGTGTCCATATAGTCATCGTGGCTATACATGGACAAACACATTTGTATAGTTTATCAAATTAAAACTTTTATTAGGTTTCGAATTGAAAGGGATTGTATTATAAAAATAGTAAAGTTTTTCGTACAATAAAATTTTAGCTATTTAATTAGGTACGTTTTTATTATTAAAAAAAATAGAAATATTCTTGTCTAGACTTTTTTTTCATAAAATAATACCATTGCTATTTTTCAGAACTTGTTATTGATGTGCAGCCAAACTTCATTACACCAGAGATAACGACCCAACTTGTGATTAACTGTTCTATAACTAATAATGAAGTTCAAGAGATTGATGTTATCAAATATTTAACTCTTTCTCGTTATAATGAAACTATCGCAAAATTTGATGATCTATTTGTTTTGAATTCCTCGACACTAGATCTCAAATAACTTCAGCAATTTAAATTTTCTCAAGTCAGTTTTGGAAATCTGTTTATAACCTTATCTCTGCACAATCCAATTCAAATTGATGCTTCTGTGTATAAATGTAACGCCAATGGAGACTATTCCAAAGGGACGAATGTTTCTAAGTTTGCTAAGAAGGCGGTAGAATGGGAAAAAACTCTACCGCTTTCATTGAAGAGATTCGACGTTTGAAGAAATACGAAAACAACTGTCAATGTTCTGTAAAGAAAGACAAGCGGACAGAAATAAACCAAAGTAAGTTGGATCTTATAGAACAACATAGAAAGATCTGACAAAGAAAACATTGAGCGTTTTATTGTAAAGCGTTTGACTTACGAAGTGATGGGATTGGGGTTCTAATGTTGAAGCTTGAGATGTTTAACTTACCGATTTCTAAGACACATAGGTATGCACTTAATTATCTGTTATAAAGTCGATTGCCCATATTATACTCTCCAAAAATTCGACCATAGAAAATATGCCGAATAGCCAAATCTATAAAATAGCGACTTCTGAAAAGGTCACTCTTTGCATTTACTATGAAAAAAATCAAAAAGATACTGGTAATTATAAACAGTAATGTATTAAAATAATATATATTGAAATAAACTAATTTGACATTTTGTAAATACACCACGGGCACACACGTATATAAACTCCACGATATTTTACGGTTGTAATCAATTATAATTTCTACTTTGTACTAGGCTAATATATATATATATCACTCTTCTCGATTATTAAAACTATAGAGCTTAGATTCATTTTCTTTTCAGGATCTAAAGTTCAATTTTACAGAAGTCCAGAAATAGTTCAAGAACTGATCGAGCCTTTAACATTAAATTGTTCATTTAAGGTAAGGTCTTTACTTAAAGTTTACACATGTTCACTGTTCATTAGATCTACTTTTTAGTAGAGCCAGGTATATATTTGATTAAAATGTACACTTATCAAGTATTAGACATTTATATTATACTACACAGTTTATATAAAACAATGAAAAAAGAAAACTTATACAAAACATTTACCTTTTAGTTTGTAGTGTTTAGCTTGCTCGGCATCATTACCCAGGGTTTTGTGATGACATGCTTCTATCACCGCCGAGTCTTAAGAGAGGTAACTCTAAGATATACAGATGTTTATGTACAAGAGGACATCACAAACATATAGTAACAAAGTCTGCTTTGAGCAAAGCCTCTTTATGAGTTCTAGACTTAGGCGAAACTCTTTAATCTTCTTTATTGTCAAATAATTGTCATCATTCATCTGAAGTCTAATTCTTAGCAGTTTATCTTTAGCAGAACGAGATGTCATGTGTGCAACACAAATTTACATATCAGAGTTACAACAATATGGTTTAATATGTTTTCCCTTTTTATTTTTCACATCACAACCCACAACCTTTGAACTTTGATGATGATATAATATGCGCATTGTCATGTTTAGTCATCAATAGTGTCAACTCAAGTTTGAATCGATTTATTTCATTTGTTAAATAATTACCTTTACTGAATCTACCAAAATGGCTTGCGTCAGTGTCTTTCTGTTTTTTTTTTTGTTTTTTTTAGATAGATAGATAGATAGATAGATAGATAGATAGATAGATAGATAGATAGATAGATAGATAGATTGATAGATAGATAGATAGATAGATAGATAGATAGATAGATAGATAGATAGATAGATAGTATGAAGTGTGGTCGACAGGCCAAGTACGCTTGAACTTGGGGCTTGGCTACCTAGAAGGGGGCTCGAGGTTCGACACCCGACTCGGGCAGAGTTGTGTTTACTGAGCGCCTAAAGTCAGCACGGAAAACCAACTCCTAGATACCCTCTCCCGTCCTTAAATGAGATTGGACCAAAAGCGCTCTGAGCTTGCTATAAGCATGAACGTAGCGCTATATAAAAGCTATAATAATAAAATAATATAATAATAATATGGAGAGAAAGTAATACAATTAAATGAAGAGTATTTTATAGTCATCAGAATGAGACTCCACTACCGGGATACAATTTCAAGGCGCCTTATTTTCTCCCAAACTCGTTATTTTTTGTTTTTTTCAACTCATTGGTTTTCCCTATTGATTATTGCAATGGAAAGATGAGCGCAATTGTTTTTAGCTCTTGTCCCTAGCAGACATTTTAGCTCCTTTTTATTTTCAAGAGTGGATACTTCTTAACGGAAGAAGTGAAGTCTAACCAAAATTAAATAGCATTTAGTTTTATGTTCTCAATCTATTGGTTGACGTTTGTTTACATAGAACCTAGTGCTCCGTTTCATTGCTGCCCTTTTTCTTGCAAAGAGACATTACTTTGTTAGAACTATTCTTATGAACAATCAATTTTGTTTTCTACAGTATTTAAATTACAATAAAAAAGATTACACATTACAGTCTTTGTTCCTACTTCATGGTAATGTATATATTGTTTTTACTATAAAATATAACCTAATCCAGATTTGTCATATTGGTGCATAACCGCTTATAATGATAATGTGATTCTTTAAGTTTTGTAATGGCAGGTTTAGGGTAACGATTTTTTTTTGGGAGGCCCGACTAGTTTAAATATTAATGATGTTCTACGGCAATATCAAATCTAGCTTCATGTCGTCCTACAATGTTTCTACCTCTCCAGATAAAAAATATATCCATATTCTCTTTGCAGTGCTTGCATTTATCAGCAAGCCGAGTCTCACTCAGTGCTGCTATGTCTATGTTGTAACCTTGGAGTTCCCTTGCTATTAGTGCAGTACGTCTTTCTGGTCTTCCAGATGTAGTATTATTAAGTTAAATGTGCAACTTACATCTACTTTTGATCAGAAGAACTATCAAAGTCTTTTTATTTAAGTTTCCAACGCATATATGTGGTAGGCTGGCTATGGAAATTTTTAGAGAAGGACATTTCTTGGCCACCTTTTATAAACCTTTCCACGTTATATGAAGATGAGAAGTGTTGCTTAACCCGTTAGTTTGCTTGCTGTTTGGTGTCAGTGGGGAACGACAATATGGCCTTTACTACCTTTGTGTACGGTTGAAGCTACAGCTTCCAAATTGCCCACACCATACCTCTTCACAGCTTGCCTTGAGGGGGGTGAAATAGGTGGAGGACTAATTGACTTGCGGTGAAAACAATTGATTTAAGTGAGGAGCATTTGCGCAATCTTACTCTTATGTACTAAAGACCATTCTTTTCCAGAAACAAGATAATATAATAATGTCCAGTTACGAGTTTGGTTGAAGTGACGTACCTGAGAATTAATATATGTCTAGTTCTGCTCTAAAAGGCTCCAAAGTGCTGTACTGTTTTTTGCCTTTCTTATCCGGTTAGACTAGTTATATTGATATTTTATCACAGGCCGCCAAGTCAAAACTTCAAGTGCAAGGCTTAAGAGAAGTACAGTTTACCCTCCTTCTGGGTAAGACGGCCAGTTAAAGCCTTTTCCGGGGTGCAGCAGCATATCAGTAGAAGACGATACGACTTCCTGTCAATCAGAGTTGCTACCTATCCTTGATACCTCTTACACCCTATATAAAGATTACTTCTCGGACTGCATGATCTGTGAAAAAATATACACTTTCTTTATCTTCTGAATGAAAGAAACCCTTATGTAATTGTAGAAGTTTAAGAAATATATTTAATTCTGTTATGTTACTAAAATGATCAACTTTATTTGGGATCTATTTCAATTGAATAAAAAAAGTATACTCGGCAATATCAGATAAATTTCTAGATAGACATTATTGTTTGCCCTAAATCATTAATATTTTTCTTTACAGAGTCTAATGGTGTCATAGCGTATATAAATAAAGGTCAGACTGTTGTTACTGCATTTAAGGAAATTACTTCACAAAATGTTACAGGCGAAATCTATGACAACAAATCAATTGATTCCTATCTTCAAGTGAAATGGAAAAACATTAAAATCTCAGATTCAGGAAAATATGTTTGTGAGGCTCATGTTCAGTATGCAGAAGGAAAATCTGAAAAGGTCAATGAAATGTTGACCATTACAGTTCAAAGACCAACACTGGATGACTTGGTGAATGTAATACAGAAAATAATATCACAAGCTGATAAAGATAAAGAAAATTTACAAGCTAGTAAACAAAAGATAGAAAACATTGAGGCAGATTTGAATACAACTAATCAAAAGATCCAAAGGATTACAGAAGAAATAGAAACAAATAAACAAAATATTACAAGTATTAAAGAAGACATAAATACAAATACACAAAATGTCAAAAGTATAAGAATAAATATTGATACAAATATTACAATGCTTAGAGAAGACATATTTACAAATATTTATGGCATTAATGAAGACTTGGATACATGCAAGCGAGAAATTGGAAACATAAGAATGGATATGGACACATATACCTCAATGCTCAAAGAAAAATTAGATATTAATACACGAAATATCAAAAACTTAGAAGTGGTTATGAATTTAAATAATACGCAAATTAAAAAAGACATAAATTTAAATATACAAACTATCAAACAAATTAGAGTAGATATAGATACTAACATTACTAGCTTAAAAAAAACCTTGGACACAAATACTCTAGATATCCAAAACATAAAAGTAGATTCGGATACTAATATTACAAGGCTTCAAAAAGACATGAATACAAATACAGGAAATATTAGAATCATAAAAATGGATATGGATGCAAATATGACAAATCTTAAAGACAATTTGGAGACAAACAAACAAATGATAAACAATGTTAAGAAAATCTGAAGGCAATGCTGGCTAATTATTCAAGTGATCTAGAAGAGCTAAAAAAACAAATTTTTGAAGGTACAGTATTCATTTTTGTTCAAACATTCTCTTTTTAATTATAAATTAAACATTTTTTTAAAATTTCTTTAATATAGAGTTTTACTAGATAAATATTTTTGTTTTTTTAAAAGTTAAACGAGAAGAAATATTTAATTAGAAATAATTTTTACTACATTTTTTTTTTATTTCAAGAAATCTTTTAGTCTACCTTTAGAACTAAAGATTGCCGCTGAATTAAAAATTAATTAAGTCAGACCGCAACTGACAAATTTAATTGATATTACAAAAATTTTTAAGAGGATCATTGTCATGCGTGTCAGCTGTCTATGTAGGTCAAACCCCTTACGTCTACAAACGTAACATCTGTTTCCTTAGAGTGCAAGCTGGTAGAGGGAGTTGCCATTTTTTTTCAAGAATCAAAAGTCGTGGGAAATCAAGCTAAGCGAGACTTAAGCTACTTATGAGGATAATCAAAATAAAGAAATAGAAATCTGCAGTGCTTATTTCTCATTAACAAGGGAATTAACTACAAGTAAAACTAGTCTTTAAAAAGATCACTGAGGAAAGTCTAAGAAATAAAAACCCACCTAAAGTAGAGAGGCGGAGTCAGATGTGATATCGAGAGACATATCCCTAAAAACACCCAAGGAAGGCAAGGAGTATAAGAGTGTCAACTTAAGTAAGACGGCTTGACGGAAAGAGCGTCTCAGTCATCTTTATCAACAGGTCCACTCTTTTTACTTTATCTTTAATTGTTTTAAAAAGAAACTGGGTTTCAGTGTGAGAAAGGGTAGGGGTTAACTTCTAAGTGATAGGCAATAAGTCGGATGTCGAAATATTTTTTAGAAAAAAAAATTGAGAGTGGGCTGGAGTTACGATTTAATACATGACCAATGAAGATCAAAAGTTAATTTAAACAAGCAAACTTAAAAAAAAGAAGCTTATATTAACTGTATCAATTTAGTTTGGATTAGTCATGAAACTAAATTTGTAAAAGATCTAGACTAGCAATAATAAATTTGTGCGATTAGATATAATTTTTATCAATAGTTTTTATTCTTTTCCTGTAGAGAAACTTTATGTCATTAGTTTTTCTCCATAGGCTATGATACAAACTTTTTCTTCTTAGTTTATCTCTTTACTTGTTTTAGGATACGTTATGAAACTACCATTTGGCTGGAACTGTTGGAAAGGGGTAAAGACAGAAATAACAGGTTACCTGGGTGATCGCTTTTGATCTTTTTTTTTCAATTGGTAACGACCTGATTTAGAAATTGCGAGCTTAGGCCTTCTCTCGCTTTCCATTTCATGTTTGCATTCACTAAGCCTAAGTCCTGGCAAACGCACAAAATACCTTCCATTTGGAAGACATCTGAAACAATTCCACCACCTAAAAAGAAGATCATTGCTTCCAACAACGATCTACGTCCCGTAGCACTTAGATCATTTCCAATGAAGTGCCTGGAGAAAATGATTTTAAAACATCTACTGAAAGAAGTCAAAACACGCATGGATCCGCACCAGTTTGCTTACAAACCATCAAGAAGTACAAAAGATGTAATACTATTTATGCTGAGTGTCTATACCTATATCTTGATACTCAGAGACACTACGCCAGAGTATTATTCTTAGATTTTTCCTCTGCATTCAACACCATTCAACCACATCGCATGATTCAAAAACTATCTGAATTTGACGTTAGCAAAAGCGTACAAGCTTGGATTTTAAACTTTCTGATTAAACGCCCACAATATGTAAAAGTGAACGGGCATGTGTCATGCACGAGAGAACTTAGCACTGGAACGCTGCAGGGTGCGTCCTGTCACTAGTATTGTACACCATTTACCCAAAGACATTCAGAACTTATCATAAAACTTGTTGACGACACAGCAATCATTGGCCTTATTGCATGTGACGAAAATATGTAGCTATAAACACTTAACACCTTTTACGAATGGTGTATAGAAAACTTTGTAATTTTAAATGTTCAGAAAACTAAAGAACTGATTATTGACTTTAGGAAAAACAAAGACCATATTGCAGAAATTCAGATAAACAACCAAACCTTAGAACAAGTACAAGAATATAAATATCTAGGCACAACTATCAACAACAAACTGAAATGGAAGAAACGCTCTAAAATCTATACACGAATATTCACCAGCGACTCTTCTATCTCAGAAAGCTAAGAAATTCAACATAGACAAAACAATAATCAAACTTTTCTACAGAGCAACAGCAGTCTTATTAACCTTTCCCTCACCTGCTGGCATGGTAATACTTCACTGGCACAAAGACATAGACTAAATAGACTAATTAAAAAAGCATCGTATATCACTCAAGTACAGCTACCATCTCTTGAAGAGCTTTTCCAAGAAAGATGCCTTTCAAAATCACTCACGATTCTTAAAGACAACATGCACCCATTAAACCACTGTTACATAAGATCTGAACGAAGTGGTCGTCTCCTTTCCATTAGGACTAAAACAGAAAGATTTAAAAACTCCATTATCCCACTTTCGGTCAGAGTGTTACAAGATTAGCTGTCGTCATCGAGAAGTACATAGAACCACTCTAATTCAAGGTGTAGAAATTATTAAATTAAACCATTTTATAAATTAAAAGAGTTTTTCCGCTCCCTCATGTCGATTTACCAGGAGCACTTTCATAGGACCCGCGCTAATTCAAGGTGCATAAATTAATTAATTAAACCATTTTATAATTTAAAAGAGATTTCCCGCGCCCTCCGATCGATTTACCAGGAGCTTTTGGAAATCTTCCGAAATCGCAAAATATACGCAAAAGTTCTTAAAATATACGGAAACATATACACGAATATTGTCATTTTGGGTGCCATTCAATATGGAAAACGCCAATCTTACGCGCGACATTATGCATCAGCCGTAATTGTGTAATCTGGTGAAAGAAGCTTCTCGCTCCTATAACTAATGAAGAAATACTTGAGGTCAACAATTCTCAAAGATAGATTGAAATGTTTGGTAATTCTTGCTATTGAGCGTGATCTATGTAGGAAACAGAATTATTATGATATACTGTATGAATTCGCTACGTGCAAGGCTCGTAAAGTATTTCTGTACGTAGTAAAGAATCAATAAAATGCATAGACGAATTTATTTTCTAATACAAACTCTTAAATTTCACTTATAGTCCGCTTCCCTACTCAAACTTGACCCCGAAAAATCCGTTTCACATAGGGCCCCACAATAGTTAAGTACGGCCCTGCTATTAACATATAAATACATAGTAGATTACTCAATCTCTTTCATTGACTTTTAAGTCACAATGGTTAAGTCTGGCGCTGCTGTTTTGTGCTTGTAAAATGTTTTACAATGTTTTGAATGTTCCGTCAGAGTTAAAGATTGTTTACTTTCTAGTCCAAACCTTCCACAGAACAAAGGGGGATGGGAGCGGGCAGGGTTTGATACATTTAAACGACAGTCCAGCGCTCAGGCAGCCATCCGTAGTGTGAGCACTACTCTTGTGTTTTCTCGTGGATATCCGCAGAAATAAGAGAGTTATCTTTCCTTTACTTCTTGTTTAATCTTTTGAGGGAAGAAGAGAATTATATATATATATATTTATTTATTTATTTATTTATTTATTGATAGATCGGAACGACAGTTGTAGCAAGTAAGCATCACGACCAGGCAGGGTTCATACCCTGCTCGATACATCCTCCATCGTCCAGCAAGAAGTTAATTACTTTCATCTTAGAAGAACATCCGAAACGTGTAAAACATAAAAAAAAAAACATTTTTTTTACAACGGCTAATGGGTCTTTGAAACATTTTTACTTTTGACCATTAAAATTAAATCTTGTCTTGACTATTCCTTGCAAATAGGTTAATCCGACAGGGATCCGACTCCGACGGGTGCCGCCTCTGAGTTTTTGTGATAACACAAACTCTCTTTTGTAATCTTGTTTGTTTCTTGAATCATTTTACCTTTTTTTTTAGGATGTGTATCTCAAACAGCTGTCCAAATGGTTTTTGTTTTTTCCAATGACTTTACCAACAGCATTTAGGATTCTCTGGAGTTTATTTTTATTTTTATTGCTAAGATTGCCATACTAGGCAGTAATATTACAATTTAAAATATTGCCGATGTGAGCGAGAGAAAACACAGACAAGGCCTTTCGCTAACATTAAAAGAGGACAGTTTTCTCAGTAATTGTAATCTTTGCTGCCCATATTTTTCTGATACAATCATTATTTGCAGTAAAATTTATTTTATTGTCTAGGAAAGCACCAAAGTATTTTAAAAGTATACATTATTGCAATACTCTATCCAGCTACAGTATCAATATCATTTTCCTTCTTTTCCCTATGAAAATCGATTATTTTTTCTTTGTTGTTGTTTTTTTTACATTTAATAATTAAAAAAAAATATTTACAGTATTTTTAATGTGTTCTATTTTTCTATTTACATCTGAGCTCTTTAAAGAGCAGGGCAAGAAGAGCCGCATCATCAGTAAATTTTGTGACGGAGCAAAAAGGACTATCGGATTAAAAATAACTTGTTTACAAAATGATCCATAATGGCGAGAGATATACAGAAAGATGTAGATAGATGTAGATAGGTAATATTGAAAGAAATATTTCTTTCTTTTTTTCTTCCACAAACAGTAAACAGCATCATAAGACCTAAGTCTTGTCG
Source organism: Biomphalaria sudanica (assembly GCA_036873155.1). Taxonomy (NCBI): domain Eukaryota; kingdom Metazoa; phylum Mollusca; class Gastropoda; family Planorbidae; genus Biomphalaria; species Biomphalaria sudanica. The sequence continues at coordinate 162,280 of JAZGLO010000168.1, read as the reverse complement.
TAACGTCACCTATACTGAGGCCCGAGTAATTGTAACTTTAGCATCCGGGTTAAAGGTAATGTGTGACACTAAGACAGATGGCGGTGGATGGACCATCTTTCAAAGAAGAATCAACGGAAAAGTAGATTTCTATAGAGGCTGGCAGGAGTATCGTGACGGCTTTGGAGATTACAACATTGGTGAATTTTATCTGGGGAATGAAAACATTTTAAAATTAACTTCTACTGGACAATATGATTTGAGAATAGATTTAGAATATAACAACAAGACAAACTTTGCGCAGTACGAAAACTTTAAAGTATTGAGTGAAACTGAGAAATATAAACTACAGATAGGAAAATATTCAGGGAACGCTGGTGATAGTTTATCATATCATAACAACATGTTCTTTACTACTTTTAATAGAGATAATGACAAAGCCAGTTCAAACTGTGCAGTAGAAGGATCAGGTGCCTGGTGGTACAATCGTTGCTCTTCTTCCAATCTAAACGGGAAATGGGACAATGATACGTATGCTGAAACACTGTATTGGACTGGTCTACCTGGATATCACAGAATTTCATTTAGCGAGATGAAAATAAGAGAAAGAAAATAAAACTCACATTTTAATAAATGCCAAAGTCTTGTCCTAAAATGTTAAGAAAAGGAAAACATGTCTTCTTTCATAATAATTGAGATAAAACTGTGCAGTAGAAATATTGGGTGCGTGGTGGTACTCTCATTGTTCTAAATCCAATCTTAACGGGACTTGGGAAAATGATAAATATCTCAAAAGACTGTTCTGGGATAATTTACATGGATTTAAGAGAATTTTCATTAATGAGATGAACAATAAGAGAAAGTGAATAAAAATCACATTTAATAAATGTCAAAGTCTTAAACTACATTGTAAAAGAGAAGCGAAAATATTTACTTTCATAAATATTAAGAATAAGTTTTTTGCTGAAATCTACAGAAACTGTGACATAGCATTTAAGTTTGTGTTTAAAAGAAAAAAAAATATGTTACATTGTAAATTTTTTTTATTCTGTTGTGTACAAAACTTGAGGAATAGCAATTGTCTTTTTTATTTTTTTTTTGTTTATTTTTATATAATTAATATAGTTATTAATCACGTAAAGAAATTATTCCTCAAAATTATTAAAAAGAAAATCTATTTCTTTTATGAGATTGAAATTTGGCTACTTTGTTCAGTGTTAAACGTGAAAATCTTCATATTTATATGTGGTTCTGAATTATGTTAATTAAATGAAAGACACTAAAATACATGCATTGTAATATTTTTTAAGTATAGGGTTAAAAACATTAAAGAATAAATATTATATAACAAATGTTATTAGTTGATTTTTTACTTTAATTAAGTAATACACTTAAACCGATGTGGACTTGTTATATGTTAATTAAAGAACTTTAGAATATTTTTTTATTTTAGAAAGAGATAATAGTAAACTTTGAATAAATATATGCTGATATTTGTATCTGGCTCGGCAGATTTAATTTTATAAGAGGTATCTATCCATCCATCCCAGTGGCGCTACAGCCCATGGAGGGCTCTGGCCTGCTTCAACACATCCTTCAATTTAAATATCTCCTGGGCCTTTCGTCTCCATGAAAAGAGGTATAGTAACACCACCACAATAAGAAATGGTCATATAAAATATGTCTCAGAAGAACATAGACTTGTTTACTGTTGTACATCTCTCCTAATCACCGCCGACCGGACATTCACAAACGTTACGACAGACCTGCTGGTAGTTATTGTTTTCTACATCCCTTAACTTTAATGGCTACACTTTACCCCTTGTCACATTGGAAACACTCACATACACTCTACACAAGTAAAACACTTTTTAAGTCATTCCCAGCTTTGAATAGAGTAGAGGCGAACAAGACACTTTTTTTTTAAAAACGTTTTAAATACAAATACTTCAGTTAATATCATAAGCTAATTACCGATTTCAGGTGACATCGTTACAGCCATTGAATAAATAAAAGATTTGTATCTCATTTTATCAAATAACTACTACTACTTAATACACTCTGTGGAGATATGAGGTGGGACGAGAGCGTATTACTTAATTTATAACAATGTATTCTATTTCTGTTGATGAAGATCATCATTAATTAACAGAGATTAACTCCTTCTCTTCTAACTGACGACACCAGCGTTGATTCCACCAGAATGTGGTAAATAATGAAGGAGAGATTACGGAGAGAAAGAGTTAAAAAATCAACAACACTTGCGTTTTTTATTGGAAAGTCCCGCCAACTTTCCTTACAGCTTACCGTACGTACCACTTGTTATGAGTTTAAAGAGTCGATAACCGTGTCTGCAAAGTATGGCTTTAATACACTGAATTACTACACAACACACATTTTCGTGAACACATTCTTACAGCACATGTAAACATAAGAACGACAACCGAAACATAATATAATTTTCATAACACTTATATTATTTCGAAATTTCCAACAATATAACCTTTACATCTAAAAATCAAATTTAAATATTTATGAGTGCACATCTACAGTGGCTTCTTTCTGGGTGTTTTCTTTTATGCAACATAACTGTTTGCGCTCTAATTCCTAAGGAAGCGCTGGTGCTGATGGCAGATCTTTTGTGGAGCTTTCTTTTGTGTTTTCTTCAACAGTGTTGGGGACGCAGGCTTGGGACTCTTCTGGACTCAAGTCTGATTTGTAGGTTTTGTTATGGTATTTGACTATCGTCCATGGCGTTGGGGTGTGGTCTTTGTGAGCCCTGATTGAATGTGGCACTGAGATTAAGATGTGCTATAGTTCTTTTGAATATAATTGTATAACTTGTATTTGCCTTTGTTAATGACACTAATATTTATTCTTCATTTATACCTCATCGTATAATTACTTCAATAAACCTTGGATCTGTTATATGCAATGTCGTTATTCACTAGTGTACGTTACTATTTGTATTATTCGTTCTTTTGATACACATTTCATAAATTGATTGCTAGACTGTTAGGGGTGCTCAGACAGACGAGCAACGGCTAAATTAAAACCCCGACAGGAAGTTAATAACCATACTTGAGGTGGGGAACCAAGGCATAAATCATTCCCTAGACATGTAAAACCCACCCTGACATTAATATCATCTATTATTTTGTTAAGACCCTATTACTCATTAATCTCATCTATTATTTTGTTATGACTCTATTACTCATTAATCTCATTTATTATTTTGTCATGACCCTACTACTCATACTCTATTCACTGAAGATTCATCCACAAAGATTTATAGATAATCAAAGTTGAAAATTAGATACTATTTTAGATCCACGTTGTAACATGTTAATAAAACACATAGCATTGACTCTAGCACGGTGATTACATTCACAATTTCGAACCTACGCTATTCGTGCCAGGATAATTGTGCGTTGTAGACGTCATGATAGTTTGTTTTTCAAATTTAAAAAAAAAGGAAAGTTTCCCCTTTCAGACCTTGCAGATGATGTTAAGGTCATCTGTTTCTTTGTCCAACGGTTAACGAGCAGAGTGTTATGTGGCCAGCAAAACGACCAACACATGAACATACTAATTATAGTCCATTTATTTCATATTTTAATCAAATTAACATTCATTTTTTTTTCTAAAGCTTTTTTACATAGATCTACATTTGTTCGCCAATGTTTTTATAAAAAATTAAATTCAGGTCAATTAGCTATTTTAGCTCTATTCATAACGCTTTTTTATTCATGAATTCATGCATTCGCTTTACCCATTACATTATTATTTTCGTTAATTGTTTCTAACGCTCTATATCAGTGACTATATCGGCAATACGCAAGTTAAGAACCGCAGGCAGCGGGTAATATCTGTCTAGTCTATATTATAAAGTAGCAAGTAATCTACTCTGTTTTCACCCGTCACGAAATAGCAGGGCCAAACTCAACCGTTGTGGGTCCCTATACGAAACTGATTTCGCGGGGTCATGGTTTGGTAGGGAAACGGATAATAAGTGAAATTTAAGAGTTTATTAGAAGATAAATTCGTCTATGCATTTTATTCATTCTTTACTATGTACAGAATTACTTTAAGAGCCTTGCGTGTAGCGAAGTCATACAATATATCGTAAAAAATGTATTTCTTACATATATTACATTATATAGCAATAATTACATAATGTTTCAATCTACGAGAATTGTTGACCTCAAGTAGATAGATCTTCAATAGTTTGAAGCGCGAGAAGCTTCTTTCACCCGATTACACAATGCCGTTTTTATTTATCGCGCGTAGGTTTGGCGTTTTCCATATTGAATGACACCCCAAAATGATAATTTTTGTCTATTTATTTCAAGAGATATGCTTTGAGAAGAGAATTCGCTTCCAATTCATTTACTTTAAACAAGAAACCATACGTCACAGTCAAAGCACGTGGTTAAGATGCCAATCTGTCTTGCGTCGAAAGCAAATTAAAACCTACATAGAAATATCCGAAGACGGCCGAGATCTTCCGACGGACTGACAACAGTGACGACGCATGTAATGGGGGAGGGATGTTGTGAAAAGCGAGTACAAGGGGCTGAGACAACGAATCGTTAAAAAATTCTGAACTTCTTTAAAAAATGTTTCGATAAAATAAATAGTATTTGCGTATGGAACTAAAGAGCCGCAGCTTCACATTGAAAGAGTCGTATATGGCTCGCAAGCCGCAGGAAGCCGACCCCGGGTCACTGCAGTAACAAATATACAGGATACCTCATCTTTTTAGCTTTTGTCGAGCTTAGTACATTCTAGGAATCCTTGGGCTTTTGCCTCTTTTTTTCGCCTCTTTTTTTGGGCGTTGCCTCTTTTTTGGGCTCTTGGCCTCTTTATTGGGTTTTTTCCTTTTCTTTAATTTAAAAGAAGACACACAAAACATCGTTCTAGATTAATAATAACACAAGGAGAATTTCATTAAAAAAAGTAATATCAAAGTCATATTCCAGGATTTTCAGTATGATCGCAGAGTAGGCTGCAGCGAAGATCCATAAAATGGTGACAGCAAGGGGTCCAGAAAATGATAACAGCAGAATTCCAATAGAATGATACAGCAATGGCCCAGAAAAAGGTGACAGCAAAGGTCCATAAAATGGTGGCAGCAAAAGTCCAGAAATTGTTGACATCAAGGGTCCGGAAAACATTAAAAAAAAAAAATTTTTGAAAGTGTTCCTTCAAATAAGTATTGCCAATTTTTTTTTATTTTTTTTTTTTTTTTTTTTATTTTTTCTTTTTTAAAGACTTATGAGTTATTAAAATTCATTTTTATTTATATTATATATTATTTTTGCAACAATTTTTTCCTCAAGAATCCAAGATAAAGGACCTCCATCCTATATCCTTAGGAATTCTTTGGGGTCTGCTAGAGTTACAACAAAGTACATATAATGAAGCAATTTGGTTTCTATAAAAGTACAGAGCTCAAAGTAAGTGTGTGTATGAAGAGCTTAATTTTTTTTTTCATTTTGGAATATAACTCATTTTAAGATTACATTTATTTTTTATTTTTATTATTTTTTTATTGTAATAGTGTTTTGTTTTGTTTTTCTGTTTCTGCTTTGTTTTTTTTAACAATTTAGTAGTCCATTTGGTCCATTTTCAGAAGACCCTGTCCTGTTTATGTTGTCTTGAAATTTTGTTGATTTGGTCAAAGGGATGTAACCAAAAGAAATTTCACCTTGCATCTTCCAGTCCTTATTGTCTCTCTTGTTGAAAGAAAATAAATAAATAATTTATAGGTAATTTTTAGTAGTTATAATTTTAAAGCAAATAAATGATGTATTAGATACATACACATGCAGATTTTAAATAATTTTTACTTATATAAACACACACACCCATACATTCCAAACTTATTTTCTTCATTGTTTAAACAGGCTGTGTAATTTGATAATTTATGATACAAATGTACTTCCAGTTCATTGAAAGAAAATAAAGGAATCCTTGAAAAAAAAAAGTATAACATATGTACATACAATGGATCAATGTAAAATTCCATTTGCTGTTAGCCTTTATACTGTTCAATTTTAAAATCAACTATATTTCTATATATCGTATCCAAATCATTAGGGTTAAAATTGACATTTTGATACATAGCTTTAAGTCTACTGTTCCATACTAAGTTTTTGTATTCTGATACAATTATTAAATTGAAATTTTGTATCATTTTGTGTTTGGCTTTAGGCAACTTATTTAAGAGAATAGATAAATTACTATTCACATAGGTTTCACAATTTCCTTCCAATAACTCTCTTACAATATTTCTGACATTACTAAATACAGAAATGCTTTTCATTATCACCATTAACAGATTGACAAATTTTACAAAATTTTACACCAGGTTTTTTTTTTTGAAAATGGAGTCATCCCAAAGATGAGTCTGTAAGATATTTATTTAGCCTTTGTTGCAATGTGTTTGTTATGAAGATTAATAAAAGTGTCTTTAAAATCTGTTATATTTAAATCTTTTCCCCATTTAATCCTGATGGCTTAATTTTCTTGTAACTGTTTTTTAATGTTGTGTATATTTCTTTATATTTGTTGTGTATTAAATGTTCATTGCCAGGAAGAGTTCTTGAAATGGATCTATAAAAGGGATGTAAGTTTGTACCAAAATAGTGTGGAGTGTTGTTTTGTATTGGAATTCATTTGCTTAATCTCAAACCATAATAATATATTGTAAAGAGAAAATCATTTGGATTCTTAACTACTTGACCTATGAATTTTAATCTGAGTGCACATATTTTAGTTTTGATGTCTTGTAAATTGATCCCCCCATCCTCTTTGTTTTGAATGATTGTAGTATATTTGATGTTTTTAAGTGTGTTTTTGAAGAGGAAACTTCTAATTATGTTATTTAATTGAAATATGTATTTTGTAGGAGGTTCTATAATATTAGCTAGGTAGACTATCTTTGGGATGACCAAATTGTTTATAAGAATGGCTCTACCAAAAATGGAAGAACTTGTATGCTTGTACATGTTAACTATATTGGATGCCTTAATAATAATATTTTTCCACTGATCTTCGCAGAACAAAAAAGGATTACTATTGTATTCTATACCACATATTTTGATTCTTTTTACAAGTTTCAAGGAGATTTTTTCCTTAAATGTCCACCTCCCTACACCCATTATTGAGGATTTATTTATGTTAATTTTTGATCCACTGGCATGGCCAAAAAAGGTAAACTTTTTAACTATGTTATTAATATCCTTTTCAGAGGAGGGAAAAAATGTTGTGTCGTCGGCATAGGCCTTTACTTTGGCTACCGGGATGGGTCCCGGGATTTTTGTTCCTTTGATAGATGGATCTGACCTAATAGATTCTAGAAAAGGTTCTATACAAAGGATATATAAAAAGGGGGATAAGGGACAGCCCTGTCTAACAGATCTTTGGATTGGAAAGGATTGGCTTAGAGAATAGTTGATTATTAGTCTACTCTTGGCAATGGTGTAAATTAGTTTAATAAATTTAATTAAAAAAGGGCTGATTTTACATTTTTCTATTACTTTAAAGAGGTAGTTATGGCTGACTCTGTCAAATGCTTTCTCTTGGTCTACAGATAACAAGGAAACGCTAGAGTTTTTTTCATGGCTGTAAATGATAAAATCTCGAATGAAATGTGTCATTTCATCAATATTCCTGTCGGGGTGGGTGCAGTATTGGTCTTGTCCTACGAGTTGGTGAATGAAATGTTTAAGTCGTTTGAAAATCATTTTTGTCAGTAGTTTATAGTCTGTATTGAGTAGTGAAATGGGCCTGTAGTCACTTGGAGAACTGTTATCTGTTGTTTTTTTGGCTATTAGTGTAATATATGCTTCGTTGAAATTTTCTGGAAGTTGTCCTGTTATAATAGCGTCACTATATAGTCGCAGTAGTAGAGGACTTATTAAGAGAAAAAAAGTCGTATAGAACTCAAATGTCAGACCGTCCGGTCCGAGAGATTTATTGTTTTGTGTCGAGTCTAGTGCAGTTTTGAGTTCATCTGGAGTAAATGGGGTCCCCAAAAATTCTTTATCACCTGCTTCATTTGTTTACAATATTTTAGAAACCTTTCTTGAGCCTCCTTGTTTATAGGTTCCATCTGATAGATATTTGTGAAATGTCTCGTGAAAACATCTTTAATTTTGTCTTCGTCTTCAACTTTTGAGCCATGTATATCAAGAACACTTATTATACATTTGCTTGATTGAACATTTTGTTCAAATGACAAAAATAGTTTATTTGGACCCTCTTGATTTATGTAGTTTCTGCATCTAACTTGTTGTTTGTAGTTGTTTAATTCTGCCAGCTTTAAAGAGGCTTGTGTTCTATCTATTTCATCCTCAGCGTGTACTAGTGTGTGCTTCAGTTTGTCTAGTTCTTGCTTTCTCCGTGTTTGTATCAGTGTTGATATTACCTGACATTGTTGTTTTATTGACTTTTTAAGTAGTGTCCATATTTGTGCTAGGTTAAAATTTGGATTGTTTAAGTCTTGCAAGCAAGAGTTGAGTGTGTTTGAGATAAGTTCTATAGAAAGAGGTATTTCTAGAAGAGAATTTTTAAATGTCCAATGACTAGTTTTCCTTTTCTTTTTTTTTACTTTCTTTGCTTATCGTAACTATTACTGCCTTATGGTCTGAATATTCCAGAGACTCTTCTAAATGAGCTACCTTATTTATATGGTACTCCGTTGGAACATAAATTCTGTCTAGTCTGGAAGTTACGGGATAAACATTGTTCACCGAAGTAGTGTCCTGACCTGTGGGGTTCACACTCCTGTATGCATCAATTATTTTGAATTCACTCGCAATGTTTTTCAAAACGTTATTTATGGTAGTTTTCATCTGTAAAGGAAAATTCATCGTTGCTGTGTACTGCTTATCTAGTGGGGACGTGATGTAATTAAAATCCCCTCCTAAAATCAAAATATCCTTTTCATATGTGTCATGTAATTTTCCACTCAAAAATTCAAAAAATTCCCGTTTCTCAGTTTTTTTCGCTGGTGCATAGATGTTAGCCAGTGTAATTGTTTTATTTCTTGTTTCCATTTTTATGATGACTACTCTCCCTTTATTGTCACTATACTTGTGTACTATTTTAAACCTATCTAACACTTGAAAGATGGCTACCCCCCTGGATCTGCTACCATAACTAAAACACCCTTCCTTAAAGCCCATATCTATTGTGTATATGTATGCTTTGTGTTCTGTACCTAAATTTGTTTCTAGTAAAAAAATAAAGTCTGGTTTGTACTTTCTTGATAAGTGGACTACGTATTTTTGTTTGTTTGTGAGTCCATGAATGTTGAGGGTCAAAAACGTGATGTCCTCCATGATTATATATTTAAATGGGTTTGTTTGTAATTAGGGCGTATGTATGTTTTTATGAAAATTGAAATGGTATTTGATCCCTGTACGAATATAAAGTCCAGTTTTCGTGTTTCAGTTGAGTGAACTATGTATGTTTGTTTGTTTTTCAGGTTTCGAATGTTTAGTGAAAGAATTGTAATGTTTGCTATGATTGTGTGTTGGTGGGTTATTGAGTTGTGTGTGTGTGAGTATGACTCTGTGTGTGTCAGGGTCCCCCCCTCGTCAATAACTAGAGGTGCAGGGGAGCTGGGGATATCTTCCAACCCCACCATTTCCTCTCCCGTTCTCCCCCTTTCCCTTCTCACCTCAGAACCTTCCCCCCCCCCTGGTCATTTGAGGTAGAGGACAGAGAAAGAGTTCTTTTCCTGTTCGTTTTGCCTCCCACTGTCCATACGTTTTTCAGGTGTTGTACCTTTTTTTTTTACTGGTTCGAACCCGTCTTCATCTACCTCATGGTGTATAGCCTTGGTCTGCCATTTTTCGCTCTTTTTTTAAGACCGACGCATAAGTGTTTTTTCTAGCTTCAACGGACCTTTCAACGTCCTTTTTGGGACCCCTAGGGGCAGCCCTGTTGGGAAATTGGTTTGACCAATGGTCTTCCTTCTGGCAGAACCAACATTGCTGCCTTCTCCCCGGTGTAGTAATTAAGACTTTGTAGGTCCTGGGGTCTTCTTCATACTTCAACTATATGTAGTGGGGTAGCTCGGTACCCTTGCGAAGTTTAATCCAAGCCGCCCACTTGTTACTAACCCCTAGTCTAACAGCTTCTATTTTTGAGCCTTCTGCGGCAAGGGTACTGAAAATCTCCTCAATTTTTTTCTTTGAAATGGTGGGTGACACCTAGTGAAGCAGCACTTTTACTCTCTCTTCCTCCAGGGTGGTAACCTCCACCCTGAAGGTGTCTTCACTACCAAAGACCTTTTCTATGATTCTGTTCCTCGCCACCGGTGAGGAAACACCCAGGAACCATAAGAAAGGAATCTCAAACCGGTACAGGGAACTTACCTCCTCCGGCCCGAGCGTCAAGGAGGCGACGATGGACGCCATCGAAGCTTGTACTGCTCCCTGTCCGGGCAGTTTTATTAGTAAAGTACCCGGTTGGTGGACCAAACCACCCTCCAGATCTTTTTTCTCTATTAGGAAAGTCTTAAAAGACATAGTAAGAAAACACTCCAAAAGAAATAAACAAGAAAGTTTAAAAACCGTAAGATCCAGATGAATAGAAACTCCAAAGAAAACACAAATACAAAAAGAATACTTCCAAAAGATCAGATTAAACCGTGGAAACCGTTTAAGACCGTATTAGAAAAAGACATTAACCAACCAGTCGATGACCTCTGGAATTTCATTAAAAACCATCTTAAAAGCATTATAGAAAATCATATACCAACTAAATACACATCAAACAAAAAAAATAAATGCTGGTTTAATAATAGACTAAAGAAGCTTTGTAAACAGAAGGAAAACCTATATAGAAAATTTAAAGAAACCAAGGCAGAAAGAGTTTACAAAAAGTATATAAAAATTAAACACCCAAAAAGTAAGCAGACAGCTGCAGAGTGAATACATAAACAGTGTAATATCTAAAGATAACAACAAAAACCTATGGTCATACATTAAGTCTAAGAAAATGGAAACAACAGGCATAGCGCCATTAAATGATGAACATAACATAATGATAATGAAACTAAAGCAAACATCCTAAACAAATACTTTGCATCAGCATTCTCAGCCCCAGGAGACAAAGACATATTTCTTAATTTGAACCAAGTAGACAACATAGAAGATTTAGTAGTACAAGAAAATGGAATTAAAAAACTATTAGCCAACACCAAACCAAATAAAGCGTCTGGACCTGATGGTATTCCAGCTAGATTACTCAAAGAACTAAGCAATGAGCTAGCCCCAGTGTTCAAAATACTCTTTCAGGCATCCCTTAACCAGGGCAGAGTACCAAAGGACTGGAAATAAGCTAATGTCACCCCCTTATTTAAAAAAGGAGAAAAATCTGACCCAGGAAACTACAGACCAGTATCACTTACCAGCATCACATGTAAAATACTAGAACACATAATATGTAGCAATATCATAAACCACTTAGACAAACATAATGTCCTCACCCCATACCAACATGGCTTTAGGAAATATAGATCATGTGAAACACAACTAATAGGACTAATTGATGATTTTTCAAAAGGTTTAGATAATAGTGAAAAAATAGATGCTATCTTACTAGATTTTTCCAAGGCTTTTGACAAAGTTCACCACCATAGTTTGCTTAAAAAATTAAAATATTTCGGTATTAATGGTCCACTGCATCAGTGGATTAAAGATTTTCTGATAGGGAGAGAACAAACTGTAATAATAAATGGCGCTAAATCAACACCAATAACAGTAAACTCAGGTGTACCTCAAGGAACAGTCTTGGGTCCACTATTTTTAATTTACATAAATGATTTACCAAATTGCATTAGTTCAGGAACAAAAGTCATATTATTTGCAGACGATTGCATAATATATAGAACAATAAAAACAAAACAAGACACATATATTTTACAAAGAGAATTAGATGAATTACAGAAATGGGAATCAAATTGGAGCATGTCTTTCCACCCAGAAAAATGTCAGTTTTTAAGAGTAACAAAAAAACTAAAACAAATTAATTCCACTTATCTTATTCATGGCAAACCAGTAACACAGACTAAAAACTCAAAATACCTAGGTGTTATAATAAATGAAAAACTGTCATGGAATCCACATATTGATGAAACTATAAAAAAAATCCAACAAAGCATTAGGGTTTATTAAAAGAAATTTTTATAAATCAAATAAGAACATAAAACTAAAATGTTATTTAACCTTGGTTAGGCCAATAATAGAATATGCATCCACTGTGTGTGACCCCTCAACTCAAGAAAACATTAAGAAACTGGAACAAACACAAAATAGAGCAGTGAGATTCATAAAAAAGAAATATTCACATTTGACTAGGGTAACACCATTAGTAAAATCACTAAATTTAGAAAGCCTTCAGGACAGAAGACTCAAAAGTAAAGTAGCAATTATACATAAAACACTGAACCATAATCTTCAAATACAAAAACAAAATTTAATAAAATACTCTGAAAGACACAAAAATAAAGGCACATTCCTCGTCCCATATGCTAGGACAAATTTGTACAAATACTCCTTCTTCCCTAGTGCTATTAGAGCATGGAATGGGTTGCCTGAGCTAGCCAGAAAAACCAGTGACTTGACAGAATTTAAGTCATTGGTTAATATGCATGACTAAATGCATGACGCGTAGGACGTAATCATCTTCTTTTTTGAAGTAACGTCTGTATTATATAAGATAAGATAAGAAACAAGCTCATTGCTTTATATTGACTGGATGTTTCTTAACTGCTCTACAGAAAGATGTTTTACTCATATAAGACATAACAATATTTTTTCTGCCAATGTTGCCAGTGTTTAAAATGGAAAAGCTGGGGATAGAGTGTATTGCCTCTCAGCTCGACTGAGCATCTGAAAGTAAAGATAGTTGCCATTGACTACCTCATAACTCTTCAGCTTTAACCATCTCTTCTTTATGGATTGAATCTCAAGAGTTTTTAAAATTTAAATTTGTCAAGATTTTGTTTTTAAAATTGAAATATGACTAATTAGCTATTTCTCTCCGTAATTATTTTTCCACACTTCGATGGAATTCTTTATTTTGCTCATTACAATTTCCCTCCCTTTTTATGATTAAGCTTCAATAGCTTTGTTGTTTGTTATCAGAAAATGTTTTAGTTGGTATAGAATTAAAGGGAAATGCACGCTCTTTTTATATAACACAAAATAAAATTTATAAAAATAAACATTATTTTAATTTAATGAGGTCAAATCAACATTGGTATCGTCAATTAGGAGAGAAAGAGTTAATTCAGCTTACAACAATTGTCTTCAAATCAGGAGTGGGCAGATTTCCTAGCCTACATCAGAGTACATAGCAATGTTAGTTGAGGAAACACACAATCCACAGTCTATGTTCTCCAGGGGTAAACATTATTGTCTGCAGTTGTAAACACATATAGTCTGCATAGTGATGAGTTAAACAGTTGTGTCCTCAAATCATAATTAGATTAAACACATCCCCTGTGACAGTAAATCAAGTGCTGTATTATTACTAACCAATAAAACTATAGGAGCTGTATAGTTCACAAAAAACACTAAGTGATCTGTGTCTATCATGAATATCATTCATGTTTCCTTGTATGTTTTCCAAAGCTGTTCATCTCAACATTCATAAATGGTTTAAAACAGATTACAAATAAATGTCCAGAGTGAGAGTATAAGTTGTTGTTTTTTTCTCTTCAACTTATTGCTGACTTTAAAGACAGGCTTATAAAAAGAAATAAGGACATACTAAGTTTGATCCAAACCGAAATAGATGTTTTGTAGGCTATAAACTACCATTTTGACATTTACTCTACAGAGTTCAAGCTTCCTATTTGCTAAGTTGGATAGAAAATGTAAACAAATAAAAATAACATGAGAAGGAGACATGAATGTTTGTTTTTTTGTTACGATGTACTCTAAAATGTACAACTTTTTTTTTTCAATGAAACCATTTGTTGATTATTAGTTCAAATTAATACAATTAGGAGGCTACCAAGTTCAAGGATGTTCTCTAAACAAATCAATGTGAGCACACATCTGCATGTAAAAATGCATCTAAAAACTTGAACAATAGTTTGCGAAACAAACTGTTAATATTTTACTGATAGATTTTCTACATCATTGTAGCTACCCCAAAGTGGGAGAAGAAAAAAATGACAGTAACAAAGATCATGTTGAACAGGGCCACATTAAATATCTTGGCAGAATGCATTCTTAGCTTAATTCTTATTGAAATGAAGAAGAATATGAAACTACTAAAACAGGATGTTAATAAATATGTTTTTTTGTTGTTGTTAGGGTTTTTTTTTTTTTAAAGTTTGTACAATTTTACTTAAAGACAATAAAGAAAGCAGAAGTTCAAAAATCTTTCTAAGAAACTTATCCAGACTGAATAAGTCCCACACAAACCAAACGTATACACTATAAATTTTTAGATGCTTACCTAATAATCCAAATGTTTAAGAACAACTTTAGAACTTAATTTCTGTCAGCAACTAAAATAGTAACTATACAATTCAGACACATTTATGCTATAAAAAAATTCTTAATACTCGAGTGCAAGAGCACATAAGAAGATTGATCACATGATGAAATATCAGTAGCTTCATTTGTAGTGAGACAAAAAAAAAACAGATCAAGTCTAGACTTTTAATAAAAAAATTTAATTAAAAATAAAACAATCTCTGGTTTTATGTTGAGGATATAATTATCCTTTATTTCTTGTGTTTCAACAACATAGGAATGCAACAACAAGAGTGCTAGTGAACTCATCATAAGGCGACATATTGCATTCTTGTTATACGCCTAAAGTACACCATATCACACCAATGGTATTTCAACCCTACGCTGTTCGGAATATAAAAAAAACATCAAGAGCCTTTTGTTTCTTCAATAACTAATGACAGCGATGTATATCTTTATATTTAGCATTTATAAACAAGATTAGTATTAATCATATGTATCAAAATAAAGTTCTTGTTATCCACTAATAAAACCTTAATTTCTCTCAGCGCAATTCCTTTCTTCACCTATCTGAAACTTTTTTTTTGTTCATTAAAAATCACATAAAATTCTAAAAAAAATCATCAGTATGGCTGAGACACAACCTGAAGCACTGAACAAAGTGTCGAACAAAAATGTGCAGGAGTAGATGTGCAGACACACTTCACCAGCAAGCAGACCTTTGGAGGGGCTTCAATCACACATAAGGAAATGATAAACTGGTGGGCAGTCAATGTCATGATTCCTGAGCTGGCGGCTGGGGAGGTCTTGGCGGTGATCTTGACCTTTCCTCCACTATCAAGTGTTCTGTTGAACAAAAGTAGCGCTAGCATGTTTCACAAATAGTAGAAATGATGGGAATGAAAACTTCATTGAAATGAACAGGCTATAAGTTATCTATATTTTAAAAGAGAATAATTGTATAGGTTAGATATTCCAATCCATTATAAAAATGTAGTGTCCCATCATCAGAAAACCCTTCTTATCTTATCTTATTAAAATACAGACAAAAGTGTGTCCCTGGGTCAATCTAGTGATGCATGTTAACAAATTCCTTAAATTCTGCCAAGTCATTGGTTTTCCTAGCAAGCTCAGGGAACCCATTCCATGCTCTAATATCTCTAGGGAATTTGTCCTAGCATATGGAACGAGGAATTGTCCTTTGTATTTGTGTCTTTCTGAGTATTTTATTAGGTTTTGTTTTTGTATTTGAAGATTATAGTTAAGTGTTTTATGTATAATTGCTACTTTACTTTTGAGTCTTCTATCCTGAAGGCTTTCTAAATTTAGTGATTTTACTAAAGGTGTTACTCTTCCAATCACATTGAGATGTTGTTCGCAGAAGGTTTTGAAACTTTTTTTTAATAAAACAATTTCTCTGAAGAAAAGTTTACACCACCAAGTATTACTATCACTAACACTTAGAAACAGACCTGATCAATGTTTCTGTCTTCAAGAAATAGATAGCAAACAAAAGACAGTTACATAGTAGTACTCACTTTGTTGTGGCAGTCTGATTGGCTCGGTGTCAGAAATGAATGCTTGATGTAAACGGCCCCGAAACAAATAGCGGATGTACAGCTTCTTCTCTTCTCCAATGAAACGATCATAGAAACCTGGCAGACCACTCTGTAGACAGGAAATAAGTTTGATGTATGTTATAGCTTTCAAAACATGGTAGTATCTTAATGTCTCTTGACTGGTGATAAATGAAACATGGCACCTCGAAATACTGGAAATTATCAGTCTCATACTGCTACCTAGGAGACTTAGGATTAATAAGTCAAATTTAAGGATAAATCAAGAGTTTATTCATGAGGAAATGGGACTAATGTGCCAATAATAGTAGTCCAAAAACTCAGTATATCATGAGACTTTGTAACATAATAATTGTGATGATCCTATGATTTAGATATCATTAATCTCAATGACCATTAGATTTTGTTCATGTATAAGAAGTATCTTACTTTTGAAGATGTCTCTGGCAAAATAAGTTTAGAGTCTTTCACAAGAGCTTGTATTGGTATAGTAACATCTAAGCAGGCACTGTATAAAATACTGGAAAAGACCAAGTACAAAACTGATATGAACTGATCAACTTGTGAATATATACTAAAAAAAACTTTTATTACTTATTATATCTAACCCTATATTATCTGCATTCAATTTGAATCGAATTTAGTATAAGAAAAATGTGAACAATCACAAAAATGTCTTAGTGGCCATCTAAGTAGCATTACTTAAAAAATTTTCAAAAACAGACTTAACGGGTGGACTGATTGTCTTGTCTTTTATATGTTTCTATATGCTATCATCTGTTGACCTTGATGGGAAGCCTTACACTTGCCACATGCCTATCAAGAATAGTCTTCCTGTCATATTTAATATCTGCGAGGGGTACAGTTTGATAAAAAAACAAACCTTGGGCATTTTTACCATGACAATTCGCCAGGAATCGCTTCTGCCCACTCATTTGGCAGAACTTGTATTTTTACAAGCTAAAATAATTATGTTTATTAAATTTTTTTTTTTCTGGCCATTATTTATGTTCTTTTTCAGCCTCAGGTATCTGAATTTGAAAAAACAGTATTCCTACAGAGGAAATTAAAACAAATTTAATTATATTATTCTTTCTGTAAATTAGGGGAGACAGTTGAAACAATTATACATTTTTGGCATTAATATGGTTTTGAAAACACTTCCCACTAAAGTCTTTATATAAAATGTTTTGTGTAATCTAATTAAAAAATGTATGATTTTAATACTTACCTATCATCAATTGACTGCAGTTTGCCATAAACAGACTTGACGATAACAAGGCCAGATTTTTTCTCTTCCAATTCTACACATCTCTCATAGGTCTCTTTCATTAGCTCCACCTGGTCAATAAATGTCATTAGCCCCAACAATGTGATCATTACGTCTTACTAAGTTGTTTGTGTTCATTATGTCTTACTAAGTTGTTTGTGTTATGAACATTTTAGAACAAGGAGACACTTCACTTTACTATTGTTCAGTATTTAATGCTTGCTTGTTCAGAAATTTAATGTCTCATTAGACTTAGCAGTAACTCATCTGGTTTCTTGTATACTTGTAAGCTCACTTAGGTTCATGTTGCATTCTTTTTTTTTCTCAAATGAAGGCTTTCATGATAAACTGAACAATGTCAAAGATATTTAACTGAACAATGTCAAAATGTTAAACTGAACAATGTCAAAGATGTTGACTTAACAATGTCAAAGATGTTGAACTGAACAATGTCAAAGAACTTCAATATTGCCAACTAAATAAAAAAAATTGAGCTACAAATGGAAGAGCGTATAAAATTTGATTCAGTAGTGCTAAAAAGTGCACACAAATTATTATATGCCTTTTAAAAACATAGCTTTTAACTAACATAGCAATTAACTTTTTTTTTTACTCTGTTTACCTGACACACTAAAAAGTTAGCAATTAGTTTTTCCTCTATCTTTGTGATACTTAATAACTCTGGATTTTGCTTTAGATACTAATTATACATTGATTTTTTTTTTTTTTTTAGAAAATATATTTTTATTATCTTGAACTTAAATTATTTCAATCCTAGTTTTGATAAACCTGGCTATAAACAAATTCTAATATGTAGAACAAATGTGAATGTACATCCAACTTACTGCTTTCTCAGCCTCAGTCCTTTTTTGTGCTAACCTTTCAGCATAATCCTCTTTCTGTTTTTCTAACTCTCTGAAGAAATACAATTTGAAATGGATCAACAAAAACAGCATAAAGAGTTTGTTTGACATCCATCATCCATCCATACCAGTGGCACTACAGCCCATGGAGGACTCTGGCCTGCTTCAACACATCCATCATCCATCCATACCAGTGGCACTACAGCCCATGGAGGACTCTGGCCTGCTTCAACACATCCATCATCCATCCATACCAGTGGCACTACAGCCCATGGAGGACTCTGGCCTGCTTCAACACATCCATCATCCATCCATACCAGTGGCACTACAGCCCATGGAGGACTCTGGCCTGCTTCAACACATCCATCATCCATCCATACCAGTGGCACTACAGCCCATGGAGGACTCTGGCCTGCTTCAACTCATCCTTCCATTCAGGTCTCTGGGCCTTACGTCTCCACGCCCTAACCCCTGTTGCAGATCTACTTCCACATCATCAATCCAGTTTGACATCCAATCAATGGATATATAGTCAGCTTATCTCCATACAAGGAGTGGTGGATGAGTGATAAAGCTCTTGGCATCCTTACTGAGGGGTCCTGAGTTTGAATCCCAGTGAAGAATTGCATTTTGAACACGGAGATATTAACGACCCTCTGAATGCACCCAACTCTAATGGGTATTTGACATATGCTGTAAAAGTAAATGTTATTGCGCTGGCTACATGAGACCCTTGTTAACCAGCAATCATAGAAATAGATCAGCTTAAGATCAAATGCCCTAATGATCGCAAAGTCTGTAAGGGGTACTGTTTTCATTTCAATAACAGGAGGAGGTAATTTTTTAAAGTTTTTTCTCAACTGCTTAATTCAATAAGGACTAGCATCAAATTACATCAATGTTTCATAGTAAAATAGTTGTAGCTGCATATGCTCTAGGCACTCAAAAAAATACAACAGCACACTAATGGTTTTTAAATAAACGCAGAATTCTGGTATAACTGGAAAATAAAACCAAGGACCAACTTACTTTTGTTTTTGCTGCTTCAGAATTGGATTAATAATTAAATTCTTGATGACAAAGTAAGATATAATAGGAATGGCTGCTCCATAAAGTATGGCTGATGGATTTAAATTGTCTGACAAATGGATCGGGAAAAACAATTTTTGCTGACCTCGAAGCATTCTGAAATAAAAAAAAAAAGGATTTGTATTTTTTTACGCAGAATAATGAGAATAATAATTATTATTTGCCTTTTAAAAAAATTGGAAGAAAAACTAATGTAGGGTTCAAATTATTCACTTAAATATGCAAAAATTGACAGAAATACATTAAATAATTTAAAAATCAAGACAAAATGATTTTATTGTCAGATCACATAATACTGGCAAATCAAATACAGTTTATTTGTAAACACAGGAAAGACATTTTTCTTAAGTTTTTGTAACAAAAAAATAGACACTAACATTAGTTCTATCAATTAAGATTACATCTAGCTGATCCAAAGTGCTACATTGAGAAAAAAAAAAATCTACCTACTTGAGCTTTAAATGTACCCCATGTGGCACACCCACTAGCAATGTGCCACCCACATGACTGAAATCTGTGATTTTCTTTTCTATAGAAACCTCCACCATAGTGCCAAGTGTACCCACTGTGTTGTAGAGGATATAGAAATAAAACACTGCAATGAAATTGAGTCTACAAGTATTAACTAAGAAGACAAAGAATACAGATTTTTTATTTTAAAAAAATGATCCATGTATCTGAGAAGCAAGTACTCAAGTTTTCAGAGGGTCTCACATTGGGTCCCCAATGACTTTGGGATTTTCCATTCTGGATTTGAGAGCAACCCTACATTCACCAAGGATTAATGGGGACTAGACAGTAAATAAAATACAAGCAATTCTAAAATGTTTGACATGTTTCAGATGTTCCTTTAGAGTTGAAGATAATTTACTTCCAAGTCCAAACCTCTGGCAGGATGGCGGATGATAGGACCATCGATAAGTCCAAACGACAGTCCAGCGTGCAAACTGCACGACCAGCCAGCCAATGTTGTGCAGACCACACATTAAACATTGACTAAAGAAATTGACATAAAATTGCTCCAAAAACTATTGGGTCTCAAAGAGAAACTTTAATTTTACCTACAATACTAATTTAAAAAATATATTTTAATACACATAACGCATTGTCAGCTATGAAACATCATTAGCAGGATAATTGTTTAATGAAATCCCTGACAAAAAAACAACGCACTCTACAAAGATATTCAGCATGAATTAGGATGCTTTGGCTCAAAACACTTTCCCTTGTAGCACAGTGTGTTGTGACCCAAGGGTGTTCTTCACATTTCTCTGTCTTAGCATTCAAATTAACAACATAACAGTATTCCTATTTCTTATGATGACAAAACCACAAATGATAACCAAAAATTAATGTCGCTCTTAGTTGAGTAAATGGTCCAATTCACACCACATTTTTAAGACCAATAAATATTAAGCTAAACAATGGTATCATTCACATCATGATTTTAAGTCCACTTACTAAATATTGAGTCACTATTTACTAAAAAAAATGTCTTATTGTGTATGTACCTGAAAGACCCGCGTAGTTGGCATTTTGATTTAGATGATTTTTAGTGTAAGCCATTGAGAAGAAACTATTGCGAATACCAAGCTGAAAATTAGAACATAAAGTTATTAGAAATAATCAAATAAACATTGTCCCTTGGGGGAGCTACCACCTTCTACCAAGCGCATCCCCAGGTGGCGGATAGGGGAAAGACCCTTAGATATAAGGGTTAGCTTTGAATAGCAAATAAACAGCCGCGGACCAACTGGTTTGCAGTCATGGAGGATGAGGTGAAGTATTCCAGTGGTTAGAAAAGTTACCAAAAACATCTCAGAAATCCAGGGAAATGATTGCAAAAAGCGAATATAGGGCGCTCTAACTCTAAGACCGGGTAGATGACACTCGTTAGCTAGGGATAGCAGTTCATCTAGGAGAGAAAACTCCGAAAATAAACACCTGCTGCCTTGCAGATGATCTTGGATGATCAAAGGCTATGGGAGCACACCCAGAAAGAAAAGCAGGCTGAAGTCGGAGTCAATGGGCCTCCTGGCGCAAAACACATTGACACGCAACCTCATCTATGTTGGAGTTCAGTAACGATTCTAATAGATGTGGCGTCCTGCCTGTGGAATCCCGCTGCGCAGGTAGGGGGCCAGGCTATCCGCCTCGAAGGAGCCCACACAAGCGAGCTGGTGGTTCTTCTATCTCTGCCTGTGGAGCCAGGAGCATGGACAAGAAAGTAAATACTACTGGCCAACACTCCGAGACCAAAAGTTTAAAAATCCTACAATGGAACGCAGAGGGCATCCAAAAGAAAAAAGAAGCTCTAAAAATATTTTTGCATGAGAAAGAAATAGATGTAGCTTGCATCCAAGAAACTCATTGGAACAGTAATCTTCGTTTCTCCATTAGAGGCTACACCTGCATCAGACAAGATAGAGAAATCAGACCCAAAGGAGGAATCCTCACCCTCATTAAAAATGACATCCCTATCACAGACATAACTATGGCCAACTCCTCAGAATCAGAAATAATGGGAACTAAGCTAATTCTTCCAGATGGAAATATTAATCTATTTAACTGCTACTTCCCACCAGACAAGGAAATAGAGATTGATCACATACAAATACCTGACCAAGAAGACTGTCTTATCTTAGGAGATATGAATAGTCACTCTCAGAGCTGGGGATACCCAGACCTAAATGCCAGGGGAGAAGAAATTGAAGAATGGCAAGCAGAGAACAGACTTATCCTACTTAAAAAACCTGAGGATAAACCAACCTTTTTCTCAAGAGCCTGTCTAACATCAACCACTCCAGATGACCTAAATGCCAGGGGAGAAGAAATTGAAGAATGGCAAGCAGAGAACAGACTTATCCTACTTAAAAAAAACCTGAGGATAAACCAACCTTTTTCTCAAGAGCCTGTCTAACATCAACCACTCCAGATCTAGCCTTTGCAACTGACAACTTATCCAAAAAGTGCACCAGAGAAGTTGCAGACCAGCTAGCCACCAGTGACTACAGACCCATATTGATCAGTATGGATATCTCCTTCAAAATATCAGAAAAACTCCAATATTTTGAGATGGAACTACAAAAAAGAAAACTGGCACCTATTCTCAAAGCTCACAGACCTATACACAAACTTCAATAAACTGCAAATCAAATCAGGTTAATAAGTCATACTCAGCTTTCTCCAAAGCAATCCTCCTAGCAGAAAAGGAATCAATTCCTAGAGGAGCAAGAAAAGATTATATTCCAAACTGGTCTGATCACCTTCAACAACTCCACAATGCCACCATTGAAGCCAGCAACACAGTAGAAAATAACCCTTGTACAGAAAATAACATAAATCTAAAAGCAGCTAACGCAGTTTTCAGGGAAAATTACCTTTCCGCCATGAGAAAAAGTTGGAATGAAAAAACAAAATGGCTAAACGTAGATAGAGACGGCCACAGACTCTGGCGTATAGCCAAATGTCTCAACCAGGAAGAAAACAGAACAACTCCTATAGTAATAGAAAAGGACAACAAACCCCTGAAACGCCAAGAAGCAGCAAATGAATTAATTAAGTTTTTCCAAAGCGTAGGACAAATACAAATCAGTGAAAGTAGAAATAAAGATGTGAACTCAGAAATCCAAGATAAAATCAAAGAAAACTATCCAGTTTACTCCTTGGGAATGACCACTAATCTTAAAATGAAGGAGCTTGATGAATCCCTAAAAGTCCTCAAACCAAAACAAGCCCCGGGCCCAGGCAAAATATCTAGTGACATGCTTCTTCATTTGGGTCCTCAAGCCAAAAGAAAACTGCTACAAATATTCAATGCTAGCTGGAAATCTGGCAGAATTCCAAACATCTGGAAAAAAGCCATTATGATCCCTATACTAAAGCACGGCAAACCAAGAAACAAGCTGGATAGCTACCGCCCCATCAGCCTCACTAGCTGTTCCTGCAAACTGATGGAAAGAATGATAAATAGAAGGCTGACATGGATCCTTGAGTCAAATAACCTACTCACTGAAGCCCAGGCTGGCTTTAGAAAAGGCAAATCAACAGAAGATAAAATCGCCTTTATCACACAAGAAATAGAAGATGGCTTTCAAGAAAAGAAACCAACAACAATTGTGTGGGTTGACTTAAAAAAAAGAATTTGACAAAGTCTGGGAACAAGGTCTCTTGCTCAAACTAATCCAGCACCACATATCCCACAGAATGTACAACTGGATAAAGGAATATCTAAATAATAGAAAAGCCTTAGTTTGCATGCAAGGACAAAGAAGCCACACAGTGGGTATTAAAAATGGTTTCCCCAAGGAGGAGTCCTATCCCCAACACTTTTCCTAATATTCATAAACGATCTAAATCAAAACCTACCAAGAAAAGTTAAAAGCAGCATGTATGCAGATGACCTTGCCTTAATTAGCACAGAAGAATATGTAGGAACATCGAAATTTTGATTACAAGATGCTCTCGATATACTCAATAATTGGTCCAAAGACTGGGGCATGTCCATCAACACAAAAAAGACCACATATACCATATTCTCACTGTCAACAAAACAGCAAACAATAAAATTAACATTAGATAAGGAAGCTTTAGAAAAAAATGAGAGCCCTACATACCTTGGAGTCACCTATGACCCAAGACTAACCTGGAAAAGGCAAATAGATAAAACACAGAGTAAAGGCATCCAGAGACTATCCCTCTTGAAAAAATTAGCTGACTCAGATTGTGGAGCAAATCACAACATCCTGAAAAAGACCTATACCAGTTACGTAAGACCTGTATTAGAATATGCAGCCCAAACCAACCTAAGAAAAATAGACAAGGTTCAAAATATTGGTCTAAGGATAATGACAGGAGCTATCAAAACAACACCCATAAGAGCTATGGAGGAAACCGCTGCCCTGATCTCTCTGGATGAAAGAAGAGAAATAAAAATCCTTTCCCAATTCACTAAATTGGAAACCATGGAGAGGCACCCACTCAGAACAAAAATCCATAAAACTGGCACCAAAAAACGCCTCAAAAGGACCAATTTCATACAGGAATCTCTAACCTAAAAAAGAAACACCAACTTAAAAAAAATAACCCTGGAATCCTCGATACACTATAATGAATCTCCACCCTGGGACGAAAGCCCTCTTCCTACTATAAGGGACCATATTGAAAGCATTAAAAGAAAATCTGATTACAGACCAACAGAGCTCAAGAAAATAGTGAACTGTTTTCTACATACCAATTATCCTACCAATCAGTGGATCAGAGTTTACACAGATGGCTCAACCCATAAAGCCACCACAAATGGAGGAGCTGGACTACTTATCGAATGGCCAGATGGAGGCAAACTAGAAAAATCTATTGCAACTGGAGAGCTCTCTGACAGTCACAGAGCAGAAAGGGAAGCACTAGCACTAGCTGCTACCATCCTAGCAAATCATCCAAATTCCCCACACAGATTGTCTTACTTCTGTGGCATTTTACGTCCCTTTGCAACTTCTTGTGTGACTAAAGAGGCCAATCCTTGATACACAGCTGCGATCGCAGGTTGGGCATATATAATCACCAGGCGCCGTTGCATTTTCACCCTTCTTTCTGCTTCTGTTGTGTATGGCATCTGCAATCTTTGACCCTTCCTTTATGCTCTCTCTCTATGAGGATCTGTCCAGTGCCACCTCTTCCCAGTTGCCAGTGTCGATTTTGAAGAGCTTCATGTCGCGTTTGCATACATCCGTATAACATAAAAGTGAGCGACCAGCGGCTCTCCTGCCTTCTATTAGATCGCCATACAGGATGTCCTGTGGAAGTCGACCTTCTGGCATTCTACGAACGTGGCCAAGCCAGCCAAGGCGTCTGCTGCTGATAAAAGAGCGGGTGTCCTGGCACCCTGCTCTTTGTAGCACTTCCTCATTGGTTATCTTATCTTGAAACCTTATTTTAAAGATCCGCCTTAGGCATCAGAGGTGGAAAACATTCAGCTTTTTTTCCTGCCATGAGTAGGTTGACCATGTTTCACTTCCGTACAGCAAGATGCTCAACACACAGGTCCGGTAGACTAGGGCTTTAGTACTGTTAGTCAGCAATATGTTGTCCCAGACTCTTTTCTGCAGCCGTGACATGGTGGCCATTGCCTTGGCTATCCTGTTGTTTATGTCTTTATCCAGTAGAGTGTTGTTGGATATGATGGAGCCAAGGTAACAAAAGTGATCAACAATTTCTAGTGGTTGGCCATTAATGCTTACTTGAGGTGCAGTGTTTGTGTTTTGGACAAGTATCTTAGTCTTGCTTTGATTGATGTTTAAGCCGAACTTCTGGCAACCAGCAGATAATTTGTCAACCAGGCACTGTAGCTGAATCTCAGAATCAGCCACAATATCTGCATCATCAGCATACAGGAGTTCCCTGATAAGTAGCTTCCTAACCTTGGTTTTTGCCCACAGCCTTAACACATTAAATAGTTTTCCAGAGGATCTTGTATGGAGAAAAACACCTTCGTTTATGTCGTTGTACGCATAATGCAGTAGACAGGAGAAGAATATGCCAAACAGAGTAGGTGTGAGCACACATCCCTGCTGGACACCACTGCAAACCTCAAAAGGTGCTGATTGGGCTCCATTGAATTTGACAGTGCATTTAGTTTCCTCGTGAAAACACTCAATGAACTGCAGTAGTTTGGGAGGGCAACCTATTTTCCTCAGGAGTTTGAAAAGGCCACTTCTGCTGACCATGTCAAAAGCTTTAGTCAGATCAACAAAAACGGTGTAAAGGGGTCTGTCTCTCTCTCTGAATTTCTCCTGCAGTAGTCGTAGAGAAGATATCATGTCTACAGTGGATCTATCACTCCTGAATCCACACTGAGACTCTGGGTAGACTCTAGAAGCTATCACTTGCAGCCTGGATAGTGCCACTCTAGCAAAGATCTTGCCCACTATACTGAGGAGAGAGATGCCCATGTAATTGTTGCAGTCACTCCGATCCCCTTTGTTCTTGTATATTGTGACTATAGTTGCGTCACGCATGTCCTGTGGGACATGACCTGTTTCCCAATAGCGGCAGAGGAGAATATAGAGTTCAGGGAGCAGGAGTGATACGTTGACTTTCACTACTTCCACTGGGATACCATCACTCCCAGGAGATTTTCTATTTTTTATGCAGTTAATTGCTTTTTTAAGGTCACAGGCTCGGAAGATCATCTAGGCATTCCAGTACTGGAAGATCTGGTAGAGAAGCCAGGGCGACATCGTCTACTGTGTTCTGCATAGACTTTGAGGTTGTGTTCTGTCCAACGTTCTAGCTACTTGGTTTGATCTGTAATTTTTTCTCCTGATTTGGATAGAAGGGGTGCAGGCTTAGACACTGTTGGACCCAGGGCCGCTTTAATGCCATCAAATAGAGCTTTGCTATTTCCTGAGTGGAGACTGTCTTGGATTCTGTTGCAGGTATCCCTCCAAAAGTTGCTCGGCTAAAGTCAGGCAGTAGCTATCCAGTGAGGCTAAAAAGAGTGGTCCCTGGCGTTCCAGCTTACGCCAATCAGCTAGGAACTTATCACCGGTAACTACCACTCCCCGTGTTTTTCCAAAGACATTACTGTCAGAGATGGAGTGACCTCTCCATTGCTGGGGGAAAGCCTGGGCGGTAAATTTGCGAGTGCTGGGCTGCCCACACGTCAGCACACGCCTCTCTTCCATACTGACCGGGTCCAAAGGGATGGCGAGCCATCACAATTTGGGGACAGGTGGCTGCAGGAGTTTGCCAGAGAGCAGTAGTCTTACTACTGTCCTCCCGCCTACGGGGCTCCAGGACCGGATTTTCTGTTAGGGTTTACTCCCTTAGCCTTAGACCTTACAGGGACACACACACAAGGCAGTGCGGCTATTGACCTATAGCTAGAGGTTTGGTTTGTGGGCAACAGGGCGTGTCCGCACGCCGACGGGCCATGCCTGCCTCACATCTTGGGGCCAAACCTCCTCCGAGACCCTTGCAGTTTAGCCTGAGGCTTCGCAGCCTCAGTTTCCATCTGCCACCACGAGGAGGTACTGCATAGGACTTGCTGTGGAGAGGCTATGTACTGGCAAGAGACTTACTAACCAATGCAAAAACAACCCTCCAAAGCCTGCAAAACTCTGATTCCTCATATATTAATAACCTCAAAACAGCACAGCTCAACAACATCAGCAAAAAAACTGTAATTCAATGGATCCCAGCTCATATAGAACTAGAAGGAAATGAGAAGGCTGACACACTCGCCAAGAGTGGGAGAACTAACACACTAATAAACTCTGCACTCTATCCAGAAGAATTGAAGAAATTAATAGTAAATAAAATAAATGAGAAATGGACGAGCTCTCATCCAAATCAAAAGAAAGATGAGGCTTACTATAAGCTATCCCGACAAGACCAACGTCTAATCTTTCGACTCAGGACCGGACACAACAGAATGCGACAACACATGAAGCGGAAGCTCAAAATTGGAACCAGTGAAATCTGCCCATGTGGAGAATCACCAGAGAATACAGACCACGTCCTCCAAAACTGCTCTCTATAACAAGAGGCCCGTATAAGACATTGGCCCCAAATCACCCCACTAGAAAGGAAACTATATGGAGAGCTCCCTGATCTGGAAACCACTGCACATTTCATCTCATGTATTGGTCTACTCATCTGAACACTCCAACATAACAATGAGAACGAAGAAGAAGAAGAAGAAACATTGTCCAATGAAATTGAAAGGTGTTAATTAAAGTCACTGCTTTGAAAAGAAAAACTTACACAATGTTTTAAAAGAAAAGTGTGTTCAGTTTCAAAGGAATTTAACTTGTACTAAATATCAACCTAGTTTAGGTAAATTTATATTTAAATAATGAAGACAGTTATAAAACTATAAATATTGAAGACTAACTCACTTATGACATAAGTAACTTACTTGTTATTAACCTTATATTGTTTTCATTTTTTCAATAGTCAGTACAAGTTATGGATTATGAATATACCAAATATAATTTAAACAAATGTAGCCAAAAGTTTTTAATCTTACTTGTAGTGTAGTAGATAAATTATTCTGTTCATTACTGTAAATGATATTGGTTGTGACTGACGATGGCCGAGCCAGATTGTATGTCAACCGACGTTGTAAGTTCCTATCAAACTGGTAGGCCAACACTGAGACATAAAGAATAAGCAAATGCATTTTTTGTTTCATTAAATACTTCTTTAAATGTTTTTATCACTATCAATGAAGAAGTAAAGTATACCACTTACTCATAGCTGCAGAAGGACGGTACCCATGCTGTGAAAATTCTGAACGTAGAGAACATCTGAGGTAACTATTGAACAAGTAAAAACAGAAATAAATTGGTTTTGCTTTCAAATTTAGCATTTTTTAGAATTAACAGGATAAAAAAAAACACAACTATTTTTACTACTAATTGTAGCATAATAGTTGTTATTGAGCTATATTTGTTTGTTCTTCATTACTTCATATATATATATTTGTACGTATTATCTATGATACATATTGGTATCAGTCTTTAAAACTATCATTCCTTAAATAAATGTTATATGAAACCCAAAGTCAAAGGATGAGAAAGATGGATAATGAACCAAAAACATATAATAAAGACCAACTGTAAATGAAGGCAGAAGGTAGTATTGTATTAAGATACTAAACAAAAATGGGCTTTAAACAAATTAACTTACAATTCTAATGCTTCATTCTATTGTTTGAGAATTGATTTTGGAAATTCAAAGATAAAAAAAAATGTCCAATATATTTGTTAATTTTTTGGGGTTATCCTTATCTTCTTCTTATCTTATATAATGCAGACGTTACTTCAAAAAAGAAGATGATTACGTCCTACGCGTCATGCATTTAGTCATGCATATTAACCAATGACTTAAATTCTGCCAAGTGACTGGTTTTTCTGGCTAGCTCAGGCAACTCATTCCATGCTCTAATAGCACTAGGGAAGAAGGAGTATTTGTACAAATTTGTCCTAGCATATGGGACGAGGAATGTGCCTTTATTTTTGTGTCTTTCAGAGTATTTTATTAAATTTTGTTTTTGTATTTGAAGATTATGGTTCAGTGTTTTATGTATAATCGCTACTTTACTTTTGAGTCTTCTGTCCTGAAGGCTTTCTAAATTTAGTGATTTTACTAATGGTGTTACCCTAGTCAAATGTGAATATTTCTTTTTTATGAATCTCACTGCTCTATTTTGTGTTTGTTCCAGTTTCTTAATGTTTTCTTGAGTTGAGGGGTCACACACAGTGGATGCATATTCTATTATTGGCCTAACCAAGGTTAAATAACATTTTAGTTTTATGTTCTTATTTGATTTATAGAAATTTCTTTTAATAAACCCTAATGCTTTGTTGGATTTTTTTTTATAGTTTCATCAATATGTGGATTCCATGACAGTTTTTCATTTATTATAACACCTAGGTATTTTGAGTTTTTAGTCTGTGTTACTGGTTTGCCATGAATAAGATAAGTGGAATTAATTTGTTTTAGTTTTTTTGTTACTCTTAACAACTGACATTTTTCTGGGTGGAAAGACATGCTCCAATTTGATTCCCATTTCTGTAATTCATCTAATTCTCTTTGTAAAATATATGTGTCTTGTTTTATTTTTATTGTTCTATATATTATGCAATCGTCTGCAAATAATATGACTTTTGTTCCTGAACTAATGCAATTTGGTAAATCCTTTATGTAAATTAAAAATAGTGGACCCAAGACTGTTCCTTGAGGTACACCTGAGTTTACTGTTATTGGTGTTGATTTAGCGCCATTTATTATTACAGTTTGTTCTCTCCCTATCAGAAAATCTTTAATCCACTGATGCAGTGGACCATTAATACCGAAATATTTTAATTTTTTAAGCAAACTATGGTGGTGAACTTTGTCAAAAGCCTTGGAAAAATCTAGTAAGATAGCATCTATTTGTTCACTATTATCTAAACCTTTTGAAAAATCATCAATTAGTCCTATTAGTTGTGTTTCACATGATCTATATTTCCTAAAGCCATGTTGGTATGGGGTGAGGACATTATGTTTGTCTAAGTGGTTTATGATATTGCTACATATTATGTGTTCTAGTATTTTACATGTGATGCTGGTAAGTGATACTGGTCTGTAGTTTCCTGGGTCAGATTTTTCTCCTTTTTTAAATAAGGGGGTGACATTAGCTTCTTTCCAGTCCTTTGGTACTCTGCCCTGGTTAAGGGATGCCTGAAAGAGTATTTTGAACACTGGGGCTAGCTCATTGCTTAGTTCTTTGAGTAATCTAGCTGGAATACCATCAGGTCCAGACGCTTTATTTGGTTTGGTGTTGGCTAATAGTTTTTTAATTCCATTTTCTTGTACTACTAAATCTTCTATGTTGTCTACTTGGTTCAAATTAAGAAATATGTCTTTGTCTCCTGGGGCTGAGAATGCTGATGCAAAGTATTTGTTTAGGATGTTTGCTTTAGTTTCATTATCATTATGTTATGTTCATCATTTAATGGCGCTATGCCTGTTGTTTCCATTTTCTTAGACTTAATGTATGACCATAGGTTTTTGTTGTTATCTTTAGATATTACACTGTTTATGTATTCACTCTGCAGCTGTCTGCTTACTTTTTGGGTGTTTAATTTTTATATACTTTTTGTAAACTCTTTCTGCCTTGGTTTCTTTAAATTTTCTATATAGGTTTTCCTTCTGTTTACAAAGCTTCTTTAGTCTATTATTAAACCAGCATTTATTTTTTTTGTTTGATGTGTATTTAGTTGGTATATGATTTTCTATAATGCTTTTAAGATGGTTTTTAATGAAATTCCAGAGGTCATCGACTGGTTGGTTAATGTCTTTTTCTAATAAGAATGTTTGTTGAAAGTTTAATGCAGCTTGGTGTAGTTGTGTTAGGTTACATTTATTCCAGAGTAAGATTTTTCTTTTGGTTTTTGTATTGGCTACTGCTTTTATTTGACTGTGTATTTTTATGATCTCATGGTCTGATAGACCAGGGATAATATCATAATCTACTACTAATCCAGGTCTGTTGGTTAAGAAGAGATCTAATGTGTTGTTTAATCTAGTTGGCTTTTTAATGATTTGATCTAAACTTAGGTTGTGTAAAGTTTCTATGAAAAGCTCATTTATGTCCTTAAGGTTTTGGTGTTTATCTATGGTTAGTGTTTTCCAATTTATATCAGGTAGGTTGAAGTCACCCATAATCCAAAAAACTGCATTTTTATTTGTCTCTTTAAGTGTAGTAATCTGATTACATAGTTACTGCATGTATTCTAAACTAGAATTTGGTGGTCTGTAAATGCTGCCTATTATAAGGGATGTTGAGGTGGTATTAATTTTACAAAATGTAGATTCTATGTTTTTTGAGTTAGGTAAGGTAATTTCTTCAGCTATAAGAGTGTTTTTTATTGCTAAAAGAACTCCTCCATGATTATCAGCCCTATCTTTTCTAAAAATTTCATAATTACTATTGAAAATTTCTGCATTATAAATTTCAGGATGTAGCCAAGTTTCTGTTCCTGCAATTATGTCTGGTTTCTCACATTCTAATAAAATTTCT
The DNA here is from genome assembly GCA_036873155.1 of Biomphalaria sudanica. Classification (NCBI taxonomy): domain Eukaryota; kingdom Metazoa; phylum Mollusca; class Gastropoda; family Planorbidae; genus Biomphalaria; species Biomphalaria sudanica. The sequence continues at coordinate 130,424 of JAZGLO010000168.1, read as the reverse complement.
AAGTCTGCTGTTTTGTTCCTAATGCTTTGAAAATTTATTACTAAGGTTTTAAGGTATTTTGGTATTACTTCTTTAGTAGGTTTGTTTAGCGAGGCTGTTGTATTAATTTTAGTAGATTTAGGTTTAACAGGAGTGGATCTGGCTAGTGGTTGGTGAGTTGGTTTGGGGATGGTGTTTAGGATGTTGTATGGGTTAGAAGTGTCCGCATCAAAGGAATCAAACAGTCCTGATGTAAACTGAGGTAACCCACACGGTACACAGTGCCATGATGCATCTTTGTTGCCTAAGGCATAATACACAGGTGTATTCATATGGAGACATGATGCATGGTACCATTCATCACAGGTGTCACATTGAATGGCTTTCTGTTTCATGGTGCATACTTTTTTGCAGATGTTGCATCTATCTTTAGATCTAGGCCCTGGATTTGACTCTACATCTCCTGCTATTAATATTAACAGTGAAAGGTATTTATTTCTACTGTGTCTGATTGAGAACTTCCATTTGTGATGGGTAATCTTCTTTAATGTTATGGATGTGTATGTTAGGCTATTTTTGAAGTTGCATTGATCTGAAGTGTGATGATTGATTATGACTGTTGTTTCCTTTTTAAGTTTAGTGTTGACTGAGGTAGATCTAGTTCTGTGTTCAGCTAGTGTGTATTTAGTAATTATTAGGATAAATAGCCAGAGCGATTTCATGATGACTGTTGTTGATTATAGTTTTAAAAGGTCTAGTCTAAATCTAGTTTAAGGTTAAAAATGCCTAAGATGGCCTAAGCTAAGTCGAAGTCTAAAGTGATAGCTAATTTACAATGACAATCAAATGGTTTATTCAAAATAAAAAAAGTTTTAGATAAATAATTCAATGGATCCCAACACACAACATAGACCTAGACTAGATCCAGATCTAATTCTAGATCTAGATCTAATTGTAGATCAATATATTTATGTGTTTAACTAACTTTAACTAACTATATAGAGTATTACTATTAGTTTATAATTAGTAGTATTTGTAGATGATTAGTAGATCTAAGGACTTAATTAAAGTCTAAGTCTAAGACTGACTAGATCTAAAATCTAAGAATATATAAATAAATATAGACTAAATAATATTAAATATAATTATAAGGATTAGTTGATTAGTGAGACAAAATAGTCCTAAACTAAGAGTTGTTAATTTGAATTAATTAGTGGAAATATCGCTGAATTAAGTTAAATCTATAATTTAAAGATATTAGTTTATTAGTTGAATTAGTTGAATAGCTTTTTAAAGGAATTCTATTTGGTTTATATACGACAAAACGAAAATTTAACTCATCTATGATAACTGTAAACAGGGAGCAGCCATCTTGTCAAGAGCGCGTAACTCCTTTGTCACTTAAATCACTTAACAATGTGGGGATTTAATTTTTAAGTGCAGAATGTATACATTACAAAAAATAATAAAAAAAATATTTATTTTTTTTAAACTAATCAAGATTTTTTTCATCAATCATCTTTGTATGAGTTGAAATTTGTTTCAAGTATTAAATAAAACATTCACCTACCATCTCTGAGTTAATTGTCTAAAGCCTGTGATTCCTAAAGCAGCGGCAGAGCCGACATGGATGTCAAGCTAAGAGAAAAGATTTTGATATTTGCACTTTTTCAACTCAAACCATAAACATTTTGTATAATTTTTTAAATGCCAACATCAAAAACATTAACAGCAAAAAAAAAGAATCTATTTAGCGCAAAATAGCCATTATATTGGATGTTAAAAATTTTAGTAGCACAATTTCTAGTCAGAGACTTTAATTATTGCAACCAAAAATTGAAGCAACATTAATTAATAAGTAATGCATTTTATGATTCGTTAGTTTCCTTTAGTTGATAAAATAAGAAATTTAAAACTAAAGTCAATAAATAGTTTTATAAGTTTTAAAATATCTACTAATATTTCTTTTGAAAATTGTGATAATGTGACATAAGAATAGGAAATTAGAAAATGGATTAAAGTGGCAGCATAATAATGGGACATTAGAAAAATGAACTCAAGAGGCAGCATAAGAACAGTGAAAAAAATAGAAGTCAATGTGAAAAAGTTTTAGATAAATAATTCAATGGATCCCAACACACATTGATATAAAAGGCATTTAAAAAAGAAGACATATTTGCCAAAGATGGAAAAACATTTTACCGGAAAGAAATGAAAAAAAAAATTAGAGAGTAGAATAAATAAGAAATGGACCAGCTCTCACAAACATTTCAAGTAAGACGATGCCTATTACAAGCTGTAAAGACATCTCAGAACTGAACGCAACAGAATGAGACAACACATGTTCCAGGAGCATAAAATAGGGTGTGACATTTGCACTTGTGGAGCATCACCAGAGAATGCTGACATTAAATACATACTTGATTGAGAGGCCCAATCAAGACACTGGCCCCAAATCCTCCCTACACAACAAAAAGTACATGGAGAGCTGCCGTTTATGGAAACCACTGCCTAGTCCATCACAGATAAAGGACCAATTACTGGACTACTCGTGTGAACCCTGAATCCTTTAACATAAAAATAAAGTTCAAGCATAAACCTTTGTTTTAAACATGTTGCCAAATATATTGAAACATTTTTTAACATGTAACAAAATAACTGAATGCTTCTAGTGTCAAGCAAATAGTTCACAACACTGTAATTTGTTAAAATAAAATTTCAAAGCACAGACATTTTAATAACACTTGTAAAAACTTTTTTTACCACACTTCCATATCAATAAATCTATGTTCACATCATGTTTCATAAGGAACCCACTCTTCATTAACCCAAATAGTATTCCTAATAAGTAGACTTAATGCGAAAACAAATTGTTCTAATTCTCTTTAATTCAATGTATCTTACCGGTAATCAGCTAGCTCATCATCCCCATATTCAACATCAAACAAGTCTGAAGCATTTATGCCCACAGTGATGGTGCCCTGGCCAAATAAAAAAAAAAATTAATGTAAGATTTATAAGCTTAGCAGCATTTTTCTTTCTTTCATATAATTGAAATAGAATATGAAGATTTTAAGAGACATTTATTTTTTTTAAATATGAGAACTTTTTTAGAAGAACTGTGATTTCTATGAAAATTAAAGACATTTTAAAAAAAAAAAGATATTCATACACTGGATAGTATATTTAAAGAAAAAAATTAAAATGTGTTTATCATTTTTTTTATTTTTTTTAAGATTTTTATTTTACTGATAACTCAAATTGCTTCAAAGATTCCAAAAATCCACTTGAGAAGAATTTAAATTTCTCAACCCCTGTTCTCCCCAGCACACATATTATCCTTCCCTCATTACACAGAGATACAGTTTTTTTTCTTAATTCTTCTTTCGAGAGCAATATCTTAATAATGAATGGGAATCTCTTAGTTTGAAAGCTAATTTTCATTGTTGTATCAAGAACTATGTAGGAAAAGTGTTTTGGACTTAAATTTGAATTACTTAAATCCAGACTTAAATTTGAATGAATTCAGACTTAAATTTGAATGAATTAAATTCAGACTTAAATTTAAATGATATAAATCCAGACTTAAATTTGAATGAATTATATCCAGACTTAAATTTGAATGACATAAATCCATTCATTGTTCATAACATTTTCATTCACACAAAAGGGAAGGAAACCATTCCCTGATAATCTGACTTTCTGTCTTGAGTGCTTACCCTTGGATTGGTCCTTTGTTGCAACCTTCTTTCTTCTCTTTCCTTCTGGATCCTCTCATACTCTGCGATGATTTCTGCTGGGGTTTTTGTACGAGCAATAATCTAACCCAAGAAACATATTAAATTTATACATTTTTTTTTAAACTTAAATTTACTAAGTTATTTATATTAGTTTCAGCTAATGGAGTTTCAATGATCACATTGAAATATGAAAACAAACTTTCTGTTTCAACGTCTTCTCTTTCATTTGGATCTTTTTTTTTTCCCATTAATGTTATAATTAAACTAGAAAAATAGGTCTCATTGCATTAAATACTGATTCACTGACATTTTTATTACCCGTAAAGCAAAACTACATTTACATTTACAAAGTACTTCATCATCATCATAATCATGAGTGATGGCTTGAGAGGCTCAAATCCTCTCTTGCAAAAGCCCTGGAATGAAACTCTGCTGTCTTGCATAGTGCATACATGTCACCATACAGGTCAAGAATTTTTGGTTTCCCAGATCTGTCTAGATGGAGATCAGCAAGTCTGGGACAGTCAAACAGAATATGAGGTTTCCTATTCTTCCCTGCAGCGGAGGCATCGTGAATCAAAATTTGGCCATAGCCGTGAGAAATATGGGCCAACAGGACAGTGGCCTGTCCTGCACTGTGCTATAATAGCTTGCTCAGGCCTGGACAGCCTCAACCACAGGGAAGTGTGGTCAGGGCACCTCATGTGCTCCCAGGCTTCACTGGCTTTTTTGAGACTTGTCCCAGCACCCAAACAACTTTTTCATTTCTGTTTTTTGAATTATAGCCAGAGCTTGATGAAAACTTGTTCAATGGGTGGAATTAGCCCTCAATGGTGGGCCAAGGAGTCTGCAATTGTGTTGCCAGTCACACCTATGTGACTTGGACCCACTGCATTATTACAGGGGTGCCATAGTGTTGCTTTATGTTGTGAGAAGCCATGATGACAGTGTCGACAAACAACTTAGTTTACCTCCATATCCCCTGTTTCCAAGCCTTTTTCTCCATACATATCATAAATTGTGCGTCGAGACTTGTCACGTAAAACTGTGAACAAAAAAGGGGAGAATACATACATTTATCAAAGACTTCTTTAAATCAAGAAAATAAATATTCATTATTGTAATGTCCCTTACTGCAACTAATTTATATCTATGGCGAAGACCAAATAATCCAGATGTCAATGACCCATAAGTAATGCTCTACTTTTTTTTTTAAATTATCAATACTAATTAGTGTACATCTGTTTGATTTTTAACTACTAGTACTTCAGTCTAATAAAGATTTCAGATTTTTTTTTTTTAGTAACTTAGTTACAATAAATTAATTTTTTCAGTTATTTTCTAATAATGGAATACATAAATAATATAATTCAAATACTTATTTACCATCATGAGCTTTTCTGAGTTTATCAAATATTTCTTTTGCCTTTTTTTTCTTGATTGGATCAACATGTAGATTTTGCTCAGATGACGAAAAGCCTTATTTATCTCCTCTATTGTAGCCTGTATCAAGTAAATGAAATACTTTTCATTGTTCAATGGAGTTAAAAGATATAAAGTTACTGCAAAAGAATCACTAGAAAGGAACAGACCAATCCTGGAAATGCATTTAAGTAGCATAATTACTTTTGTCTCATAATGACAACTTTCAAAGAAGGAGCATTAATCTTTCAACTAGAACTTCAGATGGAGAGGGGGAGGGAGGTAGAAGTCATGTAGTGTTTACATTTAGACACAGTTGGAGACAGGGCTACATTGCCAAATTTTTGTAGATTATTTATTTAAGTTAGCTAAAAGTTAAACATACACTCAATCATTTTTATTTTTTTTATTGAACTGGCTCTTGGTTGGGGTACTGCACTTTTTTGCCAGTTTATTTGCATAAAGATATTTATATCAATGGTACCAGCTTGAGGTCTTTATCTACCTTCTGCCAGAAACAAGTGGTTCAGTAATTTTGATTTTTAAATTCAAGAAAATATTCATACATATCCATAAATGTTAGTGAATATGTTTATTTAAAGTTCAAATCATTTTAATATTTTATTAGTTATAAAAAAATTCTTCAAGAAATCACTTAAGATATTCACTCATAATTCTATCCTATTATTATTATCACACACATACATACATACATATATATATGTATGATTATATTTTTCTTTTACGTAAAATTAAAGCATAATATTTTGAATCTTAAATACTGTATATATATGTATTTTGTATATACAGTATTTAAGATTCAAAATATTATGCTTTAATTTTACGTAAAAGAAAAATACATAGGAGAAAAAAAAACATTGTAAAGAACATATGGCCTCCTCTAACTTCTAGTACACTTTACAAAAGACACATATATGATGATATGTTACTTATGTTGAATGTGTACATTGGAGAGATGAATGCAACTTCAACTGACCAAGCTGATAAAATCATTTTAGAGGTTTTATACCATGTACATAGGTATTAGCTTGAAGGATGATTTGAGTCTTGATAAAATTTCTGCTTGTGCAAAGGACCTAGATCTACATCACAATTACATTTCACAAAAATTTTTTTGGACTAAAAATATTCTTCTAGTACTACTTATGGTACTACAAACTACAATGATAAACTAGATGCTGTTGGAAGTTATTTTAACAATATATCTATAGAGTATAGATGGATACATTCTAGTTTTAATTAGATTCTAAAGCTAGTCTCTAATAAAATAGAGATTATAAAGGTTTTCAAGTCTTTATCATGAAATTACTTATTAAACTCAAAAACTGCCTCTAGAATACTCTAGAACAAGAATTGAAGTCATGAAGTCTAGATAGACTAGATCTATAAAATCTACTTATCTAGGTCTAGAATCACTAGACCTATCTATAGAATATTAATTATTCTATTGCTATTTTAATTTTTATAGGCCTCATATAAATTTGATACTTTTTTTGTCTTCACATAGTCTAGATCTATCTTATCTTATAGGATACAGATGTTACTTCAAAAAAGAAGATGATTACGTCCTATGCGTCATGCATTTAGTCATGCATATTAACCAATGACTTAAATTTTTATTTTATTAAATTTGGTTTTTGTATTTGAAGATTATGGTTTAGTGTTTTACTTTTATGTATGATTCATTGATTGCTACTTTCTTTGTAACTTTTAATAAAAGTTTTCTAAAGTCAAAGTACTCAAAGTGAGTCTTCTATCCTGAAGGCTTTCTAAATTTAGATCATAATAAATGATTCTTTGGATCAACTCTTTCTTTAGCTTAATCTAGATAGATCTAGTCTACAAAATTTTTAAAGTGAAAACGCCATGGTGATGAAATAGTGTCTATCATTTACATAGTCATAGTCTATCTATAATGTCTATATAAAATATAAATAATATAATCATAATGTTTTGTTTATAAAATAAAAATACATTTTATACATGGATTGAAATACACAATTTCGCTATGGTGTTTAGAGAATTGGTGAAAGAGTAACGTTAGTTTTTTATAAATGTAATATTTTATACATTCTTAAATTATTCAAATCAATGCACTTTTTTGTCGACGTTTAGTCTTTAGAAGAGCATAATAATCACTCTTCAAAATTTCATCGTCTTCCTCCAAGGACGCAGCCATGTTGAGGGAGCATTAATTTTTAGCTTGAACTTAACAATAAAGAAAGGCTTTATACTCAAAAACATTTAATTTCCATATATATTTTTAGATTTATTTAATTTATATTTGATATTTTACTTATTTTATGTTAAAAAAAAGATTTTTCCAATATCTTCTATTTAATGTTTTCCAACAACGACATAACCTCTTCTGTCCCTTTTATGAGGGCGTCGTCTAAAAAAATGTCAACAATTTTAGATTTCGGGAATGAATGAATAGGAGACACGATGATTGATTTGATTGATTTTGATTTTTGATTTTGGGCACATCGGCACAATTTAGGCCATGTCGTGCCCGCAGTCCCTCGAGGGCCACTATCCCTCCACACAACAAAGGTCAAATTCCATACAGTCAAATCATTAAAATCTATTCACAGTTAAAATAGTAGAGGTAGTAAAAATTTAATAGTTTGGTAAAAATCTAATGTAAATAGTACATGTCTACAGAATTCATAAATCAAATAACCAGTGGGAGTGTACTTTAAACTAATAACATGATGGTTGCTCTGGGTGCTTTAGAGGCTTGTAAAATCGGAGATTTACCAACATTAAAGAAGTTAACTGATGTAAATCCAAACATTACTGATGCCAAAGGTTCCTGTTGTTTACATTATGCAGCCAAGGGAGGCACCGTCCCAGTTGTTGAGTCAAGGAAAAGGGATTTTCAGTAAGCCTTAGATCTAACACCGGGGCCACTGCATTACATGATGCTGCTGCTAAAGGGAACACTGCTGTTGTTAAATGGCTAATAGAAAATACAGATCTGCAAGTAGGTGACCAAGACAGTGCTGGAGCCACTGCACTTCACCTGGCAGCCAGATTTAAAAATATTCTTACTGTGGTGGTAAATTTATAGAAGTCTTTTTTTTCAAATTTAATTTATGATACTTTGTTATATTTCTAAAATCATTCTATCTCTATCTAATAGATAGAGATATATCTAGGCTGCTATATTTTTAATTTCATTTATTCATTTAGTAAACTCAAGAACTCAACATTAAGAAACTGGAGCAGACACAAAATAGGGCAGTGAGATTTATAACAAACGAATATTCACATTTGACTAGAGTAACACCTTCAGTAAAATCACTAAATTTAGAAAGCCTTCAGAATAGAAGACTCAAAAAGTAAATTAGCAATCATACATAAAACACTAAACCATAATCTTCAGATACAAAAACAAAATTTAATAAATACTCTGAAAGACACAAAGATAAAGGCACACTCCTCGTTCCATATGCTAGACAAATTTTACAAATGTTCCTTCTTTCCTAGTGCATGGAATGGGTTGCCTGAGCTAGCCAGGAAAACCAGTGACTTAGGAGAATTTAGGTCATTGGTTAATATGCATGACGCTTAGGACGTAATCATCTTCTTTTTTGAAGTAACTCTGTATTATATAAGATAAGAAGATAACTCAAATAACAAAATTTGTCTTTCCTCCCTAAATCCTAATGCTCATTAAGTTTCATTAACCATTCTCAGTTTCAAATCATAATTGGCATTGTTTCAAATTTCATCATTAACTCCGCAAAGTCAAAATAAATAGGTGAAGCTATCTACAAGAAACTTCAGTAATTTACAAGTTTATTTAACTAAAAAAATATTAATTTAAAGCTTGTTAAGATTTTGAAAGAATATTATAGAAATGTCTAGATCATAATAGAGTGTAAAAGAAATTATTGTGGAGTTATTTTAATTGTAGTTTTCATTTTTTACTTTTTATTTTGAAGCTTTCTGTGTCACTACTTTGTTGTCCAAACACTTTTAAGTTTCCCTAACTTCTTTCGCACAGAGGACAACTCTGAACATCCATTAATCTAGAATTGTATCACATGCGGGGCTGTTTGTGTTCCAATCAACTCCAGCTAAATCTCTCACTTTCGATAATATATACTTGGATGTTCCCCTGGCAATCAAATTATTAAATAGAAACAATCTGATATAAACTTTTCAAATGTAAACTATCAATAAGTCAAGAGTGAATGTATATTTTGTTTTTTTTATATTTACAATGTTTTGTTTGGTGTAATGCACAAATTGTAAGTCAAATCTCCTTACGGACAATAAAGATTATTATTATTATTATTATAAATAAATAAATAAATAAATAAATAAATAAATATATATATATATATATATATATATATATATATATATATATATATATATATATATATATATATATATATATATATATATATATATATATATATTAGGGGTGCACCGGATAGTCCCTCCGGCTCCGGCTTCTGGCGAATATCCGGCATTTTTTACTATCCGGTGCTATCCGGCTCCGGTCGGATATCACTACCGGATAGTAAACCGGATAGTAAAAATACACCTATTTAATATGCATAAAGTGGACCTCGTTCCATTACTGTCTGTTATAAAATGTATTAATGATTATATGAAAACAAAATAATGTGCTTAAAAATAGAGCCATTATAAATATGCACCAAACATCGTTTATTATAAAGACAAGGCATGTTAATAACTTAATATAAATAGAGATGAAACTTTACATCATAAATGCGCTTTACATACAGAGATGCAATGGCTGGCACTTTTTTCAATTTGTCTTGACCTTTGAGTAAGTTAGTTAACATGTTAAAATGTTACATTCCTTGACTACGCCATGCTGACCAGACGTCTGTCTAGCTGTGCGGGTATATCTCCAGAGGTAGAGATGAACAACTCCCACCCCCTTTTATTTGTTTAGTCCATCACATTGAGTTTTTTATAGGCAGGTAACCACAAGTTAAATACGATGGACGTAGGTTTAATGTCAACGTATAGACACTCTCTTGTGGTCACACCTTTCAAGGGAACTGAGTTTGTTTACTTATTAGTTAATCTTTATTGGGGGGGGGGGGCTGGACTACAAGATCCACGCCTCTAAGGTAATCAGGTATATTTCTAGATGAACAACTCCCTCCCCCTTTTATTTGTTTAGCCCATCACATTGAGTTCATTGATTGACAGGTGACCCCAAGTCAGATACGATGGACGTAAGCACTCTCTAGAGGTCACACGAGGGAACTAGGTTTGTTATTGGGGGGGGGGACTAGACTTTACATTATAAATTCGTATTACATACGTAGCAGCGATGTCTGGCACACTAGCTTGTCTTGACCTTGAGTGGTCTAGTAAACATGTCATATTCCTTAACTACGTCACGCTGATAATCTGTCTAGATGTGCGGGTATTTCTCCAGAGGTAGAGATGAGCTACCCCCACCTCCTTTTGTTTGTTTAGTCCATAACATTGAGTTCACAAATAGGCAGCTGACCACATTAAGCCAGATGTCAGCGTGTCGACACTGTCTAGAGGTCACATCTTATGAGGAAACTGAGTTTGTTTACTTGGATTAGAATTTTTATTAGAGGCGGGACTACAAGCCAAATCTCTATAAGGTTAATTTGGTATGAGTTAGTTTATTATGAGATAGGTTGTCAATCAAGGGTCTGGACCACAAACCACACCTTTTATACTATTGGACGGGTAATAAGTTTGTTTACTTTGAGTTAAGTCTCACGTATGAGTCAGGACTACAAGCCAAACAAACACTGACCAAGGGTATCTTTAAAGGGAGGGCTCAAGAGACTCAACACCCCCAACTTCTTATTTGTTTAATCCATGACAATGTATTGATAGAGAATATAGACATTGACCATTCTTAAGCCAGATTGGATTAACGCAAATTGTTAAGACATATTGAGACTGTCTCTAGAGGTCACTAGATGGTGACACTAAGTTTGTTTACTTGGAGAGAAATGTCATTTAGGGCGCTGAACACACGTTCGTTGCACAATAAAATAAAACAAATATGTGCATGTGTGCGTCTATGTATTTTTCCCCTTGTATTAAAACCTTTAGAAAGAAAACTAATTTCATTGTTTAATTCTATTGACTTAATATATAAAGGAAAACATTACAGTTAAATTTAACATCGCAGAAAATATATTGATCTAAAGTACCACAATTAGATCTAGCAAACAAAGAAAAATATGCTGGAATGTTAAGAAACACTTGACCTCTGTAACTAAGGTACAGAGATAATTTATCTATATGCTTGACTGATCATGCCAATGTGTTATCTTTTTTCGCCTGCACACTAAACACTATTGCGTATGCCCAAGGAAAAAAAACGCGTGAAGGTCAACACCATCAACTATACACAGTACACTAGGACTACATGTGTAGGCTCACTACGTCTATCTGACCAGGTTGTTACGATCAGTCGAACACAAAGTCTATTTATGTTGTTTGTTTATTTTGGTAGGGAGGGTGTGGGTGATTTTGTTTCTTTTATAGTTGGTTTTCCTAATTCTCTTAGATCTATATAACAGTAAATCTAAACATTGATAACAATAACAGGCCTACAGACTACAATTAAATCTATGCTTCGCAACATTTAAAGCTCAGGCTATGAGTAGGTATAATAGATGTTCCTGCTGTTAATAAAATATCGTTTGCCGCAAATGGATTAATAAATATATGACCTACTACGCTTCAGATTCCAACTATTAACTAACAGCTATCAGTATTAAGCCCTTGAAGCCAGAACCAGAAGCAGTCTATGGACTTAAAATTACAAGTCTGATGACCAGTTGTTGGTCAGAAATTATTGAACACATACATCCAACCACCATACAAGCCAGATGAGAGATTTACATTAGTAACTAGTTAAATATATACTAACATATTTTACATTGACTCTCCAACACACAGCCTTTATAGTTGGTGGCCTCGTACATACACACAGACACGCTCATGCTACACAGATTAATTTATGTTTATAAATACTGTTAATCTTTAATAAATCAATCAGCAAAAGAGTTTAAAACAATAAGGTATATAAAAGGAAAAAAATAATACCAACAAATATAGGTATGTTATTTAACAGTTTCGTAAAATGCTCAGCAATACAAGCTATTTACAAAACACTTAGGTATTCGGCTCCGGCACCGGCCGAATATCAAATTTTACTATCCGGTCATATCCGGCTCCGGCCGGATATCAAAAAGTACTATCCGGTGCACCCCTAATATATATATATGAATAAATAAATAAATATATATATATTACTTTTTGTCCACTTATCAAGTATACAGACTATACTACCCTACCCATCTTTTAAATACTTGTACTTATTGTGGTTGTCTTTTTTTTTTTAGACATCTTAAAAAAATTGAGGCAAAAAGTTATTTATGTGCACAACATTTAATAAAAGTAAAAACACAACAACTTGATTTTTAGGTTAATCAACATGCAGATAAACCCGTGTACATAGCCTGTCAGGAGGGTCACTTTGACATGTTGAAGTTTTTGGCAGTAAAAATGGTGCCACCAAAATAAAAGCGTATGATGCCATGTCCTGTCTCCATGCTGCAGCTCAGAAGGGACACTTGGACATTGTGAAATGGCTGGTAAGTTTTTGTTTGTCTTATATAGTCCGCACTGATCATGAGATACTGTCACCTGTCTTTTTGTACTGAATGCCACTGTCACATGGCATGTAGTACAAAAAAATAATAATTTGGCACATGCTTTTTTTTTCCTATTACCTCAACAACCAACAATCTGTATTGCTGTGAAACAGCTGAAAGAAACAGTCTGCTATTTTTCCTTCACACAAACTCCAAAGGAGCTTACAGCTCAGCAGCAAAAAGCTATCTAATTGAAGAAGAAAAAAAGGATGTAAGGTTGACTTTTTGATTGTGGAGCCTTGACATTGCAACCTTTACACATTTCACATTCCTTCTTCTTTCAATTAGTGTGCATACATAGCTTTTGTTGGAATTGGACAACAATGTTTTGGCTCTAAAAAAATGTCCTTCGTTTCCATTTCAGATTAAAGAGGAAAAGTGTAATCCAAATGACAGAGACTTTGATGGGGCCACACCGCTTCATTACGCTGCCAGCCGTGGGCATGTGGATATTGTTTATTGGTTATTAAAAGAGGGAGGAGCTAAAGTGACACTTGACAACCTTGGCGGCAGCCCTCTACACAATGCTGCAGAGCTTGGCGAAATCAAAGTAAGTCTTTCTAGAAATCTTTGACAAATAACACTAAAAGCTGTTCAAACCTCTGGCTGCCCCTTTAAAATTGAAAGGTAATAATTTATAATTCAGTTCCTAGTGTTTTTATGTTCAAATGTATTTTACGTATGGAATGAAAAAGACTAAATAAGAAGTTGTTAGTTATGAAAAAAATAATTGATTAGTTATGAAAAAAATAAGTTGTTAGTTCTGAAAAAAAAAGTTGTTAGTTCTGAAAAAAACAACCCAAAGAAAACCATTAACGAAGAAAGTTGGTTTTTATTGAATCTTTTCAATATTCTTCAATATTCGAATATTTAATGTAGGCAGTTATTTTTAACATTTCAGAATAGACAACAGTGGGTTAAAAAAATTAGTTTAATAGGCCAGCACTTGTATCTGTCACTGATTGAATGTCAGCAGTTGCATCTGCCACTGGTTTCATCTGTTTTGGGCTGCATCTATCGCTGGTTTCATTTACATCTGTCACAGGTTGTATCAGTTACTGGTTGCATCTGTCACAGGTTGAATCTATCACTAGTTGCACCTGTCACGGGTTTCATCTCCATCTGTCATGGGTTACATCTCCATCTGTCATGGGTTACATCACCCCAAAAGATTGTCTAGTAGAGTGGAAAAGATCATCTTCATTAAGGGAAATTTGTTAATTTCGTGGGGACAGGTTAAATCCTTTTCATTAGTTGAATTTGTCCCATGGGCCATTGCCTGGACATCACTGCTGTAGTAAGTTGTTTTAAAAATGATCTATTCAGAAGTGTTCAGAGGTTAGAGTTGGGACATACCAAGAAATATCAAGAGACAATATAGAAGTAGATTTGAAATGTATTTAAAGAAGTTTCATCTCAACTTTGAACTTTGTTTCTGGTTCAAAGTGTTTGAATTCTATAGGTTATTTGTTGGTGCCCAAAGTGTCTGTTAAGCAATGTTGGTTTGGACTAAAGAACTTTTTTTAAATTATCAATTGGTTGTGTTGTTGTTTTTTTCTTTGTCACTGCCAGAAAATGGCTAAAACAGAAAGGTATATCAGTGAAAAGATTATTGTGTTGTTATATTATGTGGATTTATTGTGATAGATTTCGGTCCGTAAAAGAAGGATTGCTACTCTAAATATATAGATCTTTACATCATGTATAGATCCCTCTCAGGATTAACATACTTTACACATTGAACATAATAATCCTGGCTAAGAACAAAGTCCTGTCTGTTGGCTCAATTTACATAGGAACAGACATCACCTTATCAGTGCGTCGGCACTAGCCATTCGGTTATCTGCAGGCTGACTTAGAGACATAAAATCAGTTCATGTATCTCTTCACTTCTGACACCAAACTTGATCCCCCCCCCTCCGGCGGCAGATCAATTAGATTTAATTACGATATGAAATCGACCAGTATTGAACTGTGTAGTATTGACAATGACGGAACTGATGTTAATACTGTCAAATGCTGGGTGGGGAAAAGTGCCTGAAGTCGAGGCTGTAAATATAGCGATCTCTGATTGGCTCACGCAAATCCATTCATAATCAAAACTGCTTCTAAAAGAATGACATCGAGCAGGGTTCTTGGTAGAAGAATGAATTGAAAAATTAAAAAAAAAAACAAAAAAAACAAGTCTTGAGAGCTTTTCTTTTGAAAGCAGCCTCTGGGTGGCAGGTGATTGCTCTGTCACTCACTTGTAATTTCCTATTTACCGAAAGACAGTCAAAAGGGGGAAGGCATCATTGTCGAATACTTTCTTTCTCTCTCTCTCTCTCTTTCTCTCTCTCTCTCTTTCTCTCTCTCTTTCTCCTTCTCCTTCTGACTTTCTCTATTTCCATGAAAACGTCCGAATAACACAATCTTTTTTTTTAACATTGCCCCAATAACGCCCAAACCATAAAATGATGCGTTGGTAGCCTAAATAACGCCCAAACCATAAAATGATGCGTTGGTAGCCTAAATAGTGCCGATACCATTAACTGATGCGTTGGTGGCGTAAATAGTGTTGATATTATAAACTGACCCCTTTGCGACCTAAATAGTCACAGTGCCTTCAACTGGCCCGATGATAGTTTCATCTGTTTTGGGCTGCATCTATCTATAACTTCGTTGTTGACGTCACGTGGAGGGAGGGGTATGCTCAAGGTAGGACTTCTTAGGAATGACAGTTTGAACTTTGAACTTGTTGTGTGGAGTTTTTGTAGATCTGTTCTATAATGGCAGCACAAACTTCGTAAAGGAAAGGGAGAATGTATCAGTTAAGTGCTGCTCTATAAGTCGTCAATCGTTCTAACAATATCCTAGGTCCGGATGGAATCACGTCTGCTGTTTCTGTGTTCTTACAAGTTTCGAGTTAATGCTATTGTATTTTTACCTATGGCCAAGATTTAGGATAATGAGTCTGAAGATTGATATTATATGGCGACAAGAACGCCGAAATAAAGTTCCCCTTTCAGACTCTGTGATCTTTAGGGCAGATGATGTAAAGGTCATCTGTTTCTGTGGCCTACGGTTTACGAGCGTGTCATGTGGCCAGCACAACCGCATTTACGTTCCCCCTACTAATAACTAATGTAGGTACCCATTAGAGCTGAGTGGACTCAGAGGCGCCCAAAGATGCAGAATCTAAAAATTCCAGTCTTCACCAGGATTCGAACCTGGTACCGCTCAGCCACCTCTCCGAAATAATAGAAATAAAACAATGACTTTGATGGTATTCAAATCAACTAAAATCGATGTGAAAAACAATGACCAACATTCAGCACACGCGTTTTACACAGTAATGCACTATTTTAATAGAGGGATTGTTCTACTGTAGGCCTACTGTAATGTACAGGAAGGCGTGAAACCTTGGAAGAGTTTTTTACACTACGCTTTAAACAAAGTACAGCAATCACATTCACCTTTGTTTTATTTGTCTGGAGTTTGTTGCCATCTTACAATGTTACTTCAGATCAGATGCGACTATTAGTTGCGTTAATGGAAAAGACTAAGGGACTTAATTCGATTTATTACACAAAGATGGTATTTAAAGGTTACGTCCCTTTTTATTATTCCCCATTGATTTTGTATAGAACATGTTTTGAATAACAAAGACTTCACTTATTAAAAATACACATACACAAGTAAAGAACAGATGTGTCTGTGTGTTAGTGAGAGAACTGAGACAGGATATTTGTCTAAAGAAGATTTTAAAGTATCGATTAGAAATTGTCAAGGCGTTATGTTATAAGTCAAGATTGTTATGCATTGAGTGTCTGTCGTGTGTGTATGTGTTAGTGTGTGTGTGTGTTAGCTTCATAGAAATGTTTGTCATGAAAACACTGCCAGCTGTCTCATGACGTCAATGAAAGGATAAGAATTGTTCCTGTTAAGAAATACACATAACTGGAGTAGGTGTGATAATAGATTAATGTAACAAACATATACATTCGCGGATAATATTTGGCTTTCAGTGGTGGCTTTAGGAGTGAGGCACCCGCTATCTAGATGTCTGTGGTCAACTTGCCAGAAGAATACCTTTCAGTGGTGGGCTTAGGAGCGAGGCACCCGGTATCTAGATGTCTGTGGTCAACTTGCCAGTAGGATGCCTTTCAGTGGTGGGCTTAGGAGCGAGGCACTCTGTATCTAGATGTCTGTGGTCAACTTGCCAGTAGGATGCCTTACAGTGGTGGGCGTAGGAGGGAGACACCTGGTATCTAGATGTCTGTGGTCAACTTGCCAGTGCCTTTCAGTGGTGGGCTTAGGAGTGAGGCACCCTGTATATAGATGTCTGTGGTCAACTTGCCAGTAGGATGCCTTTCAGTGGTGGGCGTAGGAGCGAGGCACCATGTATCTAGATGTCTGTGGTCAACTTGCCAGTAGGATGCCTTTCAGTGGTGGGCGTAGGAGCGAGGCACCCTGTATCTAGATGTCTGTGGTCAACTTGCCAGTAGGATGCCTTTCAGTGTTGGGCTTAGGAGCGAGGCACCTGGTATCTAGATGTCTGTGGTCAACTTGCCAGTGCCTTTCAGTGTTGGGCTTAGGAGCGAGGCACCCAGTATATAGATGTCTGTGGTCAACTTGCCAGTAGGATGCCTTTCAGTGGTGGGCTTAGGAGCGAGGCACTCTGTATCTAGATGTCTGTGGTCAACTTGCCAGTGCCTTTCGGTGTTGGGCTTAGGAGCGAGGCAATAGAAGTCTCCCTCTACCCTTCTGGAAACTTCACGTTGTCAGGTACCTCCTCACGTTGTCAGGTACCTCCTCAAATTGTTTGTTTGTTTTGTCTGGAAATGTTTTCTTCTTCTTTAAAGTGCGCATGCATACACATGTTGTTGTTTTAGTACGCTAAGTCCTATGACTAATGACAGACCATGTCCTACAGGACAGACAGACAGATGAAGCTAAGCATGTTTGAAAAAATTTTTTTTGTTTTATTTTTTCTGTAGTCTATGAAATATATGTTGTTTGTGTTACAGCTCTTTCTATCTCACACACACACATTTCTTGTTTCTCTTTCTCACAAACTCTCTCTCTCTTTCTCTCTCTTTCTCTTTCTCTCTCTCTCTCTCTCTCTTTCTTTCTCTCTCTCTCTCTCTCTCTGACGTCGCATAATTACGTTAATAAATTTTTGCAAACAAATTCACACTTTAGGGGCGTTGCCACGTAAAAACATAGGTAGATGACACAAGCCACGTTTGAGCAGACAGACAGACAGACCAACAACACGAAATTTTAAAGCCTCCCTTTTGGTTTGTTTGTTTTCCCTTGATATTTGTTGTTGTTTTTTGAGCTTTTTTTTTAAACATTGGGGGATGATTGGGGCTTATAGTGTGATTAGGATATTACAACGTGATTAGGATATTACAACATGATTAGGATATTATAATGTGATTAGGATATTACAATTTGATTAGGATATTATAATGTGATTAGGATATTACAATGTGATTGGGAATTTACAATGTGACAGGGACATTAGTATGTGACGTGTGGTTTGATCAGTACGATGTGAAATTTTAGTCCTTTTGCAAATGAGATTTGTTTCACAACATAACATTATTCTCAATCACACTGCAATTATTCATTCAAAAACTGGTGCATTTTTTTTCTTACCAAAATGACACCTACTAGCCTCCTAACTAACGGAGCGGCCACGGCCACGGTCCATCATCTTGTAAACTTCTGTCAGTAGTTATGTCATTGAGCAGTTTATACAAAAATAACTCCTCCCCCCCCCCCCCCCCAGTGTTCTATTTAGAGGGTCATATATCATGTGTAAATACTTGAATGTTGCTTCTGACAGATAAGCTTTGAGTCTAGATAAGAAAGTCGATTGTTCACTGACAGGCTTGTTATGTGTCTTGCCTAGTTGTTTAGTGACAGGCTTTTGGTGAGTATGTCTATTTGTTCTGTCACAGGCGTTCGGAGTTTCTGTCTAGTTGCTTAGTGGCAGGCTTTTGGTGTGTCTGTCTAGTTGTTCAGTGACAGGCTTGTTATGTGTCTTGCCTAGTTGTTTAGTGACAGGCTTGTTGTGTCTTGCCTGGTTGTTTAATTAAAAATGTGTGGTTTGTCTTGTCTAGTTGTTCAGTGTCAGGCGTGTGGTGTGTGTCTAGTTGTTCAGTGTCAGGCGTGTGGTGTGTGTCTAGTTGTTCAGTGTCAGGCTTGTGGTGTGTCTCATTTTATGTCTTCAGAATTACACATTTGTTTTCACTCTTATTCATAATATTAGAGGATGTGTGTGTGTGCATGCGTTTTTGCATAGTGTATATTATTTAGCATGATAATCATTGGTCGTAAACTAGTGGAATTTTTAAAAAATAAACTGCAATGGACGTAATTTTGACTAGCCTTAAGTCAACTAAGTGGTAATCACGTTCTTATCTGTCTGCAAGCCGTGGACTCTTTTCAAACTTGTAAAGAACATTTCAAGACATGGAATCTTTAGGAAGTTGGTTGAACATTACAATGGTATCGAAACCTCATGTCCAAAAAGCAAAAGGCCGTGTTACGATATGCTCAGTGGAAGTCTTCCTGCACAATGAAAGAGGCTGGGAAAAAAAAACGACGGATAGGCAACTTGAGTGTCAGTAACTAGTCGGCAGACCTCTTGTGATGCACCAATGAACGTCCTGACAACAGATGGTGAAACTTGTTGATGTTTCTTTCACGCGGTACCAAATATAATAGCAATGTCATCGATTCCGAAGATTAAGAATGAATGTAGTGTTTCACATTACTCTGCAAACCCAGTTGCGACATGCATATTTTTCCACATTGAGAATTGCACGTTGTTTTGGTGGGACAAAAAAAAGGTCGTTAGATTGAAATAATTAAAATGTATATTGTTTATATCTGTAGTACTAAAGTTTCTCATATTTGCATAGGAAATATAATATATTTCTATAATAAGGCCCATTTAATTTTCTTGTCTTTTTTGATGACTGGAATCTGGTTCTGATGTGTTTGTTTGGCTACTATTGATTTGTTTAAACGTTTTCTAAAATACGTTTAATGTGTGAGCTTATGAGACGCTTCGCTAGGCTAAGAAACTAATTGATCGACTCTATATAAGTAAACGTGAAAGCCATTACGCAATCCCATCATGCAAACTTACGCCATTTGATCCTGATCTAAATACAGACGACAGCGCGACTGGTAGCCAAGTTCCCACAGTTCCATGGGAATATAGACGACCCGCTACACTGCGCATACACTGGCCTATACAACAACACGCTGTTCCAACCCTTAAAAACCCAAACCCCGTTTTTTGTCATCACAGCCTACCGAGGGCGAGTGGACAAAATGTCACACTATAAATATCACGTGATTTTATTTGGAAATATCTGCCTTCGCCACCCATATATGTAAATTTGCCCAATACAACCAGTGGTCCTAAAACGCATGTAAAATTGCTCAATACAGTCAGTGGTTCTAAAAATTCTGGTACAGACGGACTTTTCGTTAATGTTGACCTTTGCCAGCTTGGAGAAATGTGTCACTCGTGTCCAGCAGTCTAGTGTCAACGGTCGTCTTCACCTCGGGAGAAACGTCTGCATACATATTTGATGGTGCTTTGCCGGCCTCTTCTTGGAGCCTTCGTGGAAACATCTTTTTAGGGAGACCGGCTAACAGAAAACGAAACATTTTCTCCAGCGGGACAAGTCCCAAAAAGCCCGTGGAGTCTGGGAGCGCATGAGGCGCCCTGACCGCACTTCCCCGTGGTGCCCTGATCTCCGTCTCGACAGGTCTGGGAAACCCAAAATTCTCGACCTGTATGGCGACATTTATGCACTACGCAAGACAACAGGGTTTCTGTCCAGGGCTTTTGCAAGAGATGATTTGAGCCTCTCAAGCCTTCACTATAATGGAGTTTGATGATGATGATGCCGCTCAAAATTTTGGTATTTATTCGCGATATAAACAGTTTTAAAATCAGAAACTAGTAGCTTTTTGGAGCATGCATGGGATCGTCAGTAGCGAAACACTGTAAAAAAAAATTCAACCATCACAGACAATCTTTTTCCTTTGGAGTAATTAGTAGGAGTGATTACTGATGATGCCACAACTATGGTTGATAGCAATAGTTTTTAGAGGTCAAATGGAACCGAGCCTCTGTAGTCTCGCTGAATTATTCACCAACAAAATCTATGGTTCATGTGATGATGCTCGTGTTCAGATTGAACAATATTCGTCGTTTCTAAAATTCATCTGCGGCCAATGTGCCAAATGCCCATACTGAGCTACAATTGAAACGGATAGACTTACAAGCTAGACATCATTACTTGATCAATTTCAAGTGATGCAGACTATTGATTTCTACTGCGTGTTTCTTGCATAACCTTTTCGAAATCTCCGAAAACAAGTGTTATGGATGATCACAATAACTGACTTTCTGACTTAATCCTGTGCACTCCCATGGGAGCATAGGGCAGCTAACTCTCCACCGAACTTGGTTCTGAGCAGTTTTCTTCATCTGCTCCCAATAATTACAAGGAGTTATTAATCTGACAAACTTTTTCAGTGATGAATCGTGCGAAACCAATGCTACGTAATCGTATCGTCTCTAAAACAAACATCTAGAATTCTAGATTCAGTTCTTCGACTTGGCGTCTCAACTATGCAGCCGGATATTTAAAAGTAGTTTAGGATAAACTTCTCATGAATTAATGTAATTACTAGATTCATGAGTTTCTAATTTAAAAAAAAATTTTTATTGTATAATTCCTTTTTTTTTTTTTTCATTTTCTTTATTAAAACGTCTGTGTGAGGTTGAGCATCACTGTTTTAAACCAACACTTAACACTCCTTCCCATGCACAGGAAGATTTATGGACGATTATACACTGATGACAAAGCGTGGCGACCTTGTAATCGATTCTTGCTTTCACGGGAAGCCAATGGAGCGTGCGCAAGCGCGTAGTAGAAGAATCTTGTCTAGTTTTTTTAAGGACTATTCGAGCGGCGTTGTTCTGTATACGTTGCAGTTTGGCAATTTTGTCATCACGTATACCTGCTAGCACGGCGTTGCAGAAGTCAAGGCGGGAGAGTATGAATGTCACAGCTAGCGTTTTTGTGGACTTTGTTGTTAAATATGGTCGGATCTGGCCTAATCTTCGCAGCTGCAGATAAAGACCTTTGCAGAGCTGACTTATGTGTTGGTCGAAAGATAGTGTTGAGTCGAAGAAGACTCCAAGATTTCGCACTACATGGACAAAAGGAACATAGTAGTTCGTGATAAAGAGAGAGTTTTTGCTGTGGATGAAATATTCTTTTGATTACTAGCACTACGTTTCTAAGTTTTTTTAAGGGGAAAGTCCGCCTTTGTTATCTAAAATAATTTACATATTTCGGATGTTCCTTCAGAGTTGAAGATTATCTACTTTTGAGTGCAAACCTCCCGCATGACGACAGGGGATGGTAGACGGCAGAGTATAAACATCGCGATGACCGATTGACAGTCCATCGCGCATTCAGCTTCACTAGGCAGCAATTAATTGTTACATATTCCATCTTCTGGGATAGTAGACGTCGAAGATTGAACTAATTGCCGTCTGAACGAAACCGGATGTAGATGCTTTCGTGCAAATTGCTGCTTTATTTGACCCAGCTTTACGCCAAAGAAGATAGCGAATAGAGTAGGAGCAAGTACACAGAATTGCTTCACTACATCTTTAACGTCTACTGTCCCATACAGAAAAAAAAAAGATGGTCATAACGGAGCTTCTCTATGGCGTTGCTTGTTCCCTGCTAGCTCACAATGAACATGACCTCCGGAACGTGGTAAACGAATTTTCATACGCTGCCTTCTTTTTTCGGTTTATCAATACACCTCGGGAAAACAGAATTTATGTTGAAAAAGTCACCCAATAAAACATACCAGACAAAAGGATCACAAAAAACGAACAGCCCCTTAACGTGGTAGACCACTTCACATATCTAGGTAGTATAGTGACAAATGAAGCCTCACTTTCAAGGGAAATTGATAACCATCTAGCCAAGGCCAGTAGCGCTTTTAAACGTTTTCAGACGAGAGTTTGGCAGAACAAATCGCTCCGCTTGCCTACAAAAATCAATGTCTACCAGGAGATAGTTCTCTCAACCTTCATATATGGCTCTGAGACATGGACACTATAAAAAAAACAACTAAGACTTCTTGAGAGCTTTTACCAAACATGCTTGCGTTCCATCATGGACATAAAGTGGCAAGACAGCGCTACAAACGGCGATGTCCTTGCGCACGCTGGTATGGACACTATAGAGGGACTTCTTTTGGTTTGACACTTACGCTGGGCTGGGCACGTATCCTGTATGGGAGACGAACGTATGCCAAAGGGAATCTTCTTTGGTGAACTAAAAGGTGGTCGATATAACAAAGGCGCTTCACGGAAACGCTTCAAAGACCAGCTTAGGCGTCAACTTTCCTTATCTGATTAAAAAGACAGCACCTGGCTGCATGCGGTCTCAGAATGAGACAGCTTTAGGTCACTCAAGAAGACCGCGGGATACACATTCGAGATCAAAAAAAATCCGCTGATGATGACAAATGGAGACGGCGAAAAGGAAATCTAAATTGACCACCTGCGGACAATGGTTATGCTTGCCATGGATGTGGTAAAAGATGCAGGTCACAGCCAGGGCTGCGCAGCCACGGGAAATACTGCATTCCTCACTAATCTTCGGGTTCAAAGACAAGCTTTATTATTCTTTGTTGTAAAGTATAACCTAGAGGCTACGCATCTATTTATATTTCGAACTAAAGCCATAATGAATATACTAAGTGCAATAATAAATGTCAGTATGTCACCATTTAAAAAGATTTTCTTTTTCTTCCAAGCCAAAAATGGTCTAGTAGGTTTAAGCAAAAGGTTCCACGTAAAACGACACGACGTGAGCTGTGGTTGTTCTAGATTGTAGGTGGAGTTCAAAGACTTTCTATTCTAATCGCTAAGAGACTTTCTATTCTAACCTCAAGAGACTTTCTATTCTAATCTCTAAGAGACTTTCTATTCTAATCTCTAAGAGACTTTCTATTATAATATTTAAGAGACTTTCTATTCTAAACGCCCTGTACGACTTGAGCTGTGGTTGTTCTAGAGTGTAGGTTGAGTTCGAAGACTTTCTATTCTAATCTCTAAGAGACGTTCTATTCTAATCGCTACGAGACTTTCTATTATAATATTTAAGAGACTTTCAATTATAATATTTAAGAGACTTTCTATTATAATATTTAAGAGACTTTCTATTTTAAATGCCCTGTACGACCTGAGCTGTGGTTGTTCTAAATTGTAGGTGGAGTTTAAAGACTTTCTATTCTAATCGCTAAGAGACTTTCTATTATAATATTTAAGAGACTTTTTATTCTAATCGCCATTTACAATGACATTTCTAGGTAACATCATAAAAAGTAAATTTCAGATTGGTAGTCGTTTACCGATCGCTAGATCATTTTCGTCATAACAATAGGATTTCCGAAATCGGGAAAATATCTTTTTCAAAATTTATTCCAACTAGCATGGCTCGGTCACTAGGTTCTAGTTTATTAAAATAATTAGACTTACAGGAACATTAAGAGTACCGTTGTCTAAGTCTGTCTCGCACGGTTAGCCTGGTATAGAAAAGGAAAATGGCGGGGTCTTGCCACGAGTCTGACACACCCGTCAGACAGATTCATGCCGGTGATAGAGAGCTCTTGTTCACTTTTGCTGACCTAGAGTTCCAACTCTACCTGACAGTTTCAAGAAGAAGAAGAAAAAGAAGAAGAATGTAAATACCTACCTTTTAGAAGCTCTGAGTAAATTTACACATTTGCTAATTATAATCAGAATCAGAATTTTTAATCGACAGGAGTCCGAGGGAAATCTTTTATAAGTTATAAAATGGTTTAACTTTATAATCTAAACACCTATAGTTAGCACGGGACCTATGAAAATGCATGGCCAACTGCGATCGCTCAGGTTAAAAAAGCCTGAGGACAGCCCTGCAAAATAGCGGCGTATGCTACACCACCTGTAGACTAGTGTTTTTTTTTCTTATATATTTTACATGCATTTTTGTTTGTAATGACATAGTTTATAGGTTTTTATTTGGCGTAATGGCTATTTTCACGCATACTTTTTGGCGCGAAATGTTTGGTCATGTTATAATTTTTTGTGTTATTATTTCCTTAAAAAGAATAATGCATATCTATGTTTTGTATGTGTAAAATAAGTAAAAGGCTGAACACATGCTATATAATATAGTAAGAAAAAAAAAACCAACTATGTTTGTTTTAAAATATTTAAATTATTCCCATAACATCTCTTGAACCGACAAACATCGGCGCTAGAAACTGAGCTGCTAAAAGGCTGCGACAAAACGTTATGTACCTGTCCGATGGACTGCATCCATCAAATGTTAACTTAAAAGATAATACTTTTAGAACTGTTTCTATTTACTTTCAGGAAAAACAAATTACACATCTCTATTACAAGAATTAAAGAATACTTTATATATACCGGAGTCTTGTCGTGGCATCATCCATAAAAAAAGAACGTGTGGTGTTGACATTAACTGCCGGGTTAAAGGTCATGTGTGACACTAAGACAGATGGCGGTGGATGGATCATCTTTCAGAAAAGAATCAACGGAAAAGTAGATTTCTATAGAGGCTGGAAGGAGTATCGTGACGGCTTTGGAGATTACAACATTGGGGAATTTTATCTGGGAAATGAAAATATTTTTAAGTTAACTTCTACTGGACAATATGATTTGAGAATTGATTTAGAATTTAACCACGCAAAATATTTTGCGCAGTACGAAAACTTTAAAATATTGAGTGAGTCTGAGAAATATAAACTACAGATAGGAAAATATTCAGGAAATGCTGGTGATAATTTATCAGTTCATAACAACATGTTCTTTAGTACTTTTGATAGAGAGAACGACGTCCATAGTGACGTAAACTGTGCAGAACGTTGTTCTGGTGCCTGGTGGTATAGAGATTGTCATTATTCTAATCTAAATGGCCCATGGGGAAGTACATCATATCAAAAGAGAATGATCTGGAATCAATTAACTGGAACGTCTAACAGTGTTACTATTAGCGAGATGAAAATAAGAGAAAGAGAGAAAAACTATTTTCATGAAGAAGAGCGAAGCCTATCAACAAAGAAGTAGTTAGATATTTTTAAAAAAATTAACATATTGATACTGTTTTAAATGGCGCGTGTTTCATTTCCTATTCCCTAACTATTTGAAAAGAAACAATTTTTTTTTCTCTTACAAAGATAGAAAGTCAGACAATACATATAGTGATAGTAATGCAAAGTAAATTTAAATATATGATAATAAATTGTAGCCGACTTTTCTAGTATCTAAAGTGAATAATTATAAAAAAAAAAAGATTTGTTAATTAAATCTTTTAGGAATATGTTATTAATTTTAATGTTAAGCCTTACTGTTTTGCAATTTAGAGTCTAAAAAACATATATCTAAATGTTATTTTGAACACAACACTGATATTAATACATTTTTCTGGCTGTAAATTCTTAACAGCTAAATAAAAAATAGTATATATGTATATAATAAAATATATAATGAACCATAATATGATGGTATAAAAAATACCACGGGAAATACTGCCTTCCTCACTAATCTTCTCACTCAAAGTCAAGTCTTATTATTATTAAACATTACACTAATCTATTACAATACATGTATTATAGAGATATCAATTATATATTATCAATTATCTATTAACTGCGATGCTTATTACAATTAAGGTGATAGAAGTAAAATAGGTCTGTGAATCGGCGATTCTGTATAACTATTACAACAGTCTTAAAATGTAATGTTATTATTGATGTCGAATAAACTTCATTGTATGTTGAAGTTTATATTGTGTTTTTTTATTGTGTACGACTTATAAAGTTTGAGACAAAATTACTTGACTGTTAATTAAAATTAAATGCAATAGCCGCATCAGTAATTGTTATAGTGATAATTATTAATATTATTTTTTTTACAAATCGTATTTTACTAGTCTATATAAAATAATGATGTCTTCGACTCCCATTTCGGAAGCCATTCTATCTTGTGTACAAAGATTCATTACAACGAACAAAACTTTTGAATCTATTGGACGATGGAGAAAATAAAATCACTATTTGGATGGAATGAACATTTGCCACCAGGGGTCGCTTAAGGTCATCGAAAAATTGTGCTATCTGTTGCAGGTTGTTTTTTTTTGGCAGTTTGTTATATGAAGTTGTTTTTTTTTTTGTTACTAATGTGTTGTAACAAGCATATTTGTACCATAATAACTATAAATGTACATTAATGTTCGTAGTAGAAGGGGTCATTATTCAAATTGCATTATTGCCAAACAACTTAGAAAACGATTGTTTAGGCTTCAATATATAAAAAAATACATTTAACAGTGGGGGTGACAAATATAATCATGTACATACTGCCAGATGATACAGTGTGCACTTTTAGTTACTGTAACATCCTTGTTTAAAAGAAGACATATTTTTTTTTGGCTCTTCTTTGTTATTTTTTTATTTTATAATTCTCAGTTAGAAATAGATATTGCAGACCACATCTACGTTGTTGCGGACTTAATTTGAAAAAAAGAAACACACCTTCGTTTTGTCGTCAATGAAATAAGTTCAATATGAAACACAAACTCATGAACACGGATTTCAAACAAAATAAAGTTAATCAAAGAATAGAGAAAGACGATTTTTTTCGCTGTTTAGTTTTTACTTCAATAGTTTTAGCAAGAGCTAGAAACCCCGATGTAAAATTTGTAATTAAGTTTTCTCTGCCCTATGTGTCGAACAAACACTTTGATGAATAAAACATCCAGTTTTTCAGTTTAAACTCAGAGGGTTAGTAACATAAGTAAAACTGATCAGACTGTAAATCTTCTTGTTTGGAGGCACTCAAATCTTCTTGTTTGGAGGCTCTTGAAATTGCCAGGGTTCTATAATCTCACATTACCAAGGAGTTACTGTCAGCGGCCAAATTCATTGCTCGTTATGAATGGAGCCAAATTTTTAAATACATTTTGTTCAATTTCCATATCTAATGATTATTCACAGAAGATTAGGTTGAGATGTCTTCTGATATAAAGTAAATAATTAATGCTTCTTTTACAATATTTAGCAGTAACGTAGCTAGGAATCATTTAGGGCCCGGGGGCTTGACCTTATTTTAGGAGGCCCTACATTTTAAGTAATTTTTAATAATTAATGTTTAAAAATAATTCTAACACTCATTTGGGGTCCTTCCTCAAGTGACTTTGATGATTTATAAATTCTTTGATCCAATTAAAGAGTAAAAGTATCGGTGTTTTGGTAGTGGGTAGACATGTGATCTTTTTATTGTGTGTGTGAATATAGGACTGATAAAGTTACAGACAAAATTACATAAACAAGATAGACGAATCAAAAAAGCAACGTTAATCACTCGAACACAGCTATCATCTTTTGAAGTGTTTTTTCATGAAATATGTCTTTCCAAATCTCTCATGATTCTTAAATTTAACATACACTAATAAAACCACTGTTACATCAGATCTGAACGAAGTATTCATCTCCTTTCTAGTAAGACGAAAACAGAAAGATTGAAAAACTCCTTTATCCCACCTTCGGTCAGAGTGTTACAAGGTCATTTTGTCATCGCAAAATGCATAGAACTCTAATTCATAAAGTGCTAGAGTGATGTACCTGTGTGTTTCGTGTGTGAATGTTGTTCATATTTGAATCTTTATTGTTATTGTATAGTAGTAACGCTGAAGTTGTCAATTATACTAAAACTGAAAACGAAACGAATCTGTGATTTGAAACGAAAATGCTCACACGAAAGAAACAACACAACAATTTAGATAACTCTGTCTGCACGTAAACCAATTCTAATAAATTGAGCTATCTCCCTTTGGCTATATTTAGCAAATCCTAATTATGATTTTGCAAAAGGGCGTGACAATATTTTTAAAAGAAATAAATAGAAAATTATTTTTTAAAAAAAGCTTAAATTAAGAGTAATTGTATTAATTAATTTCGATCAGTCCTTGACGGCTTAGATAAAATAAATTTGTGCAATTGAAAACAGCTTTACCAATTATTTATTTTAATCTTTATTCATTCATCACTAGTCGCCATCTTGGGCAGAACTACTTGTTCACAACAAAAGACGCAACAATGACTAAGGGCTATAACTTCCATATACTAAGTATTGCCATCCTTCTCTTTCTATCGAAGAAACATGTTCACATCAAACATTCCAAGAGAAACAAAGGACAGACACATCATTCTTTCAACACGAACAGAGGTACATTATAGACAATAACTTATTCCTCAATTGGGAGTGTGAACAAAGAACAGGTATTATACACTAAATCAGGGGTGGGCAAATTACGTCATGTTTATCATCGGAAGCCTTGCAATGTGTTGTTTGCGCATGAAATGTATGTGCATCTTAAATCTTTTCAAACAAATATATTCCATTTTATGAGGCCAGCAAGTGAAATCAGGTTTTTTCTCATTTTTCTTATCTAAAAGTTGAAACTATTTCTAGTGAAATGGTTGAAAAGTACAGCATTACTTCCTAGATTGTGGATTTTGAAAACAATTTTTTAGACTTTAAGAACTTAAAACCAGTTTTCAATAATCTCAGTTCACCATTTAATGCAAAAGGTTATTCAGCTCCAGAGGACATACCTCCAAGCAAGTTATGACTTGAAAGAGAAGTTCAAGGTCAGTTCTTTCGTGGAAGTTTCATTGGTGCCATAAGCTTACTCTTTTAAAAAATGTTGCTGCTAAACTTTCATATTTTTTAGTACAAAAATGTATCTGTAAACAAGCTTTTTTTTTTCCTTTTGTTTGAAATCTATGACGGCTGAAGCTGAAAAAATATTTTCACAGCAGTCACAGGAAAAAAACAACAACCGGTAATCTTTTTTCGCGGTTCTGAAACATTTTGTACGAGAGTAAACAGTTAGGTCTTATAATATACTTCATATTCAAAATGCGTGGGGCCACGATCGTGGCTTGATGTAAACAGAAATTATAAGGCGTGAGGCCACGATCGTGGCTTCGTTTATATACGGTCGTTTCTTTCGTATTTTCTCGGTAATTAGTTGCAAAACCGTACATATCAGTTTACTTCCTTCACTTCCGACTTTGAATTTGCAAAGGACGCCAAGTTAATTTCTTTCTATACGTTTTTAAGCAATCAAAAATGAGTAGTGACAGTGAAGTTGATTTTCCAAATTTGAATAAAGACAACCTAACTGATGAGGAATTTATGGATTATGATTTAGATGAAGATTTATCTGGTAAGTACAAATTATATGGATAATTAGATTTAGATCTAGGTCTAAATTAAATATAGAGGCAATATCCTTCACGTGTATCGATCTTTTTTTTTTTAAACAAAAGTTTTTATCCATAGATAAAAGGGGTGTGGCACCTCAAATTGTTTGTTTACATTATTATATTAGATCAATATTTGAAAATTAGTAAGCTTCAATTTAAAATATGATATTACTAATATTAGATCTAATAGATGTATCTAGGTCCTAAGTCAATCTGTAATATAATAATTTCAGTATAATTAGTCTAGATCTATATCTTATGATAATTTTTTTTCTTTATTTTCAGAATCAGATGAGGCAGAATCTTTTTACACCCTCTGCTGAAGAATGGAGACCTGTTAATGATCATGATTGTGGTCAGCCCACCCAGGCCCAAAACATGCACCAGCTCCAGATGCAAAGCCTGTGGACTATGTCAACCTTTTTTTGACAGATGACATTGTAAATCTGGTTGTCAACGAAACCAATAAATACGCCAGGCAATTCTTCGAAGATAACCACGAAAACCTGGAAACCACGCCAAGATCTCGTGTCCACAAGTGGACACCTATATCAAATGAAGAATTTAGGGCATTTTTAGGTGTGACAATGAACATGTGATTAAATAAAAAGCCCAACTACAACGCATATTGGGACTCATGCAATCTGAGCCAAGAAACACATTGGTTCCCTGTTCACATGAACCAAGATCGCTATCAGATCATTCTAAAATTTTTTTACTTTGCTGACAACATGCTGTTACCAGATAGAAATGATATTGGTTTCAAGCTTCTCAAGGTCCAAGAACTTATAAAGCATTTCAATGCTAAATTCAAATACTTTTACCACCCCACTCAAAATGTCAGCATTGATGAAAGTATGATTGGGTTCAAAGGAAAAACCCCTCACATCCGCCAGTTTATGCCTAACAAGAGGCATGCCAGATTCGGCATTAAGATGTGGTGTTTATCAGACAGTGCTAATGGCTATCTTTGCCAATTTGAAATATATGAGGGCAGTCAAGGAAGAATCGGCAATGGCAGGTCTTATACACATGAGCTTATTATGAGGCTTATGACTGCAGCTGATTTGTTAAACAGAGGACACCATTTAGGGATAGACAATTTTTTTACCTCCATAGAATTATTGGAAGAACTTTTTACTAAAAACACTTCCGCTACAGGAACTGTTAGATCTAACAGAAAAGGGCTACCAGATGTTTGTGTTAAAACAAAATTGAAAAACAAGGAGCTCATCGCAGCCAGAAAAGGTAATCTGCTTTGTTTGGCTTACCAGGATAATAGCAGAAAGCCAATCTTGCTGTCTACTGCTATTAAAGCTGGTCTCATTGATACAGTAAACAGCAGGAAACAACCTGTAACAAGACCTGCTGTGATTCATGCCTGTAACCAGGCCATGGGTGGTGTTGACTTAGGCGACGAAAAACTTTACATGTATATGGCTGAGCGCCGAAGCTTGAAATGGACAAATACAGTTTTTTTTTCCTATTTGGATAAGCTATTCTAAATAGCTGTATTATCTACCATAGCAACACATTAGACAGACCAAAGCTCTCAAGGTACAATTTCATCGCGTCTGCACTAGAGAGCATGACATCAAACTTTGTACCCCAAAAAGTAAAACGTCGAAAACGCACTAGAACAGAGATGGAGGCTGCACAAATGAATCCAACACCACTAACCCAGACTGTAGCAGGTCATCCACTTGATGGACATGATCTTAGCAAACTGTCAGTGGGGAAAAAAAGACAATGTGTTGCTGGTCATCCAACTCGTGTCAGAACTGGGTGGGAGTGCACAGGATGCAAAGTTGGACTGTGTCCAGATTGTTTTGCTACATATCACAGACAAATGTAAATAATCATTATTTCTACTTTTACAACTCTTATATATATATATGTGTGTATTACATATATTTTTTTCTTAAAATTTTCTAAATGTGGTGTTTTTTTTCCATTTTTATTAGTTGTGATTCTCATGGATTAAAATTTTGTTGTGCTTTTTAAAAAAATGGTTTTGTATTTTTTTTCAATTAATTTTTTACTTTTTATTAGTATATGTTAATTGTCTGGACTTAATTAAATTCCTTATTTAATTAGCTTTTCAAAAATGTATAGATTTAATAGGCTACAATTTATAGTTTAACTTCTAAAAGAAAAATAAGCAAGTGGGTCTCCAATGTTTGTAAACACAAAATTTTTTATCCCACTTTTTAATGCACTCTCTGTAAAATAACTGAGCACTTGAAGGGTTAATTAAGTACGGCTGTACATTTGTGGTAAAATGACTTAAAACAACCATCGGTTAAATTACTTTAAGAAATTGCGAACTCTTGTTTTAGTTCCTCAAATATATATGCACACACCCACAGATGTATATATATGCGGCTACCCAATTTCCCAAATTATTTTTATGCTACCTGGATACAAAAATAATGCCCAGCCTGATTCCTTATCTATATCTATATATCAATCTCTCTATTTATATATTTATCTCTTTCTCTCTCTCTCTCTCTGTATATATATATATGTATGTATATATATATATTAGGGGTGCACCGGATAGTACTTTTTGATATCCGGCCGGAGCCAGATATAACCGGATAGTAAAATTAGATATTCGGCCGGAGCCGAATACCTACATGACTCAAACAGCTCATTTTACTGAAGTTTTTGCAAATCTTCTATATAACATACCTATATTCATAATATTTTGTTATTACTTTCTTACTTTAAACTCTATCACTGATTGATAAATTGAAATCAACAGCATTTTTTTTTTTACAGATATGCTTATCATAAACTAATCTTTGTAACATGAGATGGTGTGTGCGTATGTATGAGGCCGCTAATTGTAAAGTAGGATGTGGGATAACTCATGCAGAATATATAAACTTATATGTAACTAATGTATATCTTTCAAAGGTAAAGTTCAATCTTTGTTTTATAGCGAAAATCTCTCTTAAGTGCAATCTAAGTTGTATAGTGGGTAGATGTTTGTGTTCATGTATTTTACACCATCAACTTGTCATTCGGCTCGTGTTTTAAAGGCCACAAACCGCTTCTGGTTTGTACCTTATACAGATAGTGGCTTAGTAAATATCTTAAGTAATTCCAGTAATAACGAGGAGTTACTTGACACTCTTAAATTTTATAAAGAATATTGTGATTTAAAGTTATTGTCGTAGATATCTGGAATAACGCGATCTGTAAAATATTTGCGACTAGGCACAGTGTATCTTTTCTCCAGTACTTTTAAAAGTCCAATAAATCTAGGTTTCTCAACTACTTGGTAAGGTTCCATGTCAGTTGCAATCTTCTTTGCTATGGCCAAGTGAATGCGTTTAGCATTATCACTATTAATATCCCACAATTTAGCTTTGTCTAAGACCTCTTTAATCCCTGGTTGCTGCTTGTGTGTGAGGCTTAACGAATCACTGGAGCTCGTAGACGTACTGGCACAGGCAGTGATATTACTTGATGCTGATTTCAATGCAGTCATTTCGTTGAATAAGTCTGGGTGTTTCGAGCGTAGATGACTAATCATAGTGCTGGTTGAGGAGTCTTTAGGTTTGCCTAGTTTACCACTTGACAGAACTATTTTACAAGCATTGCAAACTGCTTTAGAGTTGTCCATTGTTTTGACATTAAAGTAACGCCATATAAGTGGTGACTTTTTATCAGCCATTATTATTACTTTTCAATTTACTAAATGCCTTTGCAAGCCACTTTTTTACCCGTGGCTTGTGTAACAAAATACTTGTAGGGGTGTGTCCTGTAGTTCAGAGCTCTAATTGACATTTCTCTCCAAGTAAACAAACTTAGTGTCATCATCTAGTGACCTCTAGACAGTGTCAATATGTCTTAACAATTTGCGTTAATCCATTCTGGCTTAAGAATGGTCAATGTCTATATTCTCTATCAATACATTGTCATGGATTAAACAAATAAGAAGTTGGGGGGTGTTGAGTCTCTTGAGCCCTCCCTTTAAAGATACCCTTGGTCAGTGTCTGTTTGGCTTGTAGTCCTGACTCATAATTGAGACTTAACTCAAAGTAAACAAACTTATTACCCGTCCAATAGAATAACAACCTATCTCATAATAAACAAACTCATACCAAATTAACCTTATAGAGATTTGGCTTGTAGTCCCACCCCTAATAAAAATTCTACTCCAAGTAAACAAACTCAGTTCCCTCATAAGATGTGACCTCTAGACAGTGTCAACACGTTGACATCTGGCTTAATGTGGTCAGCTACCTATCTGTGAACTCAATGTTATGGACTAAACAAACAAAAGGAGGTGGGGGTAGCTCATCTCTACCTCTTGAGATATACCCGCACATCTAGACAGATTATCAGCGTGACGTAGTTAAGGAATATGACATGTTTACTAGACCACTAAAAGGTCAAGACAAGCCACTGTGCCAGACATCGCTGCTACGTGTGTAATACGAATTTATAATGTAAAGTCTAGTCCCCCTCCCCAATAACAAACCTAGTTCCCTCGTGTGACCTCTAGAGAGTGCTTACGTCCATCGTATCTGACTTGGGGTCACCTGTCAATCAATGAACTCAATGTGATGGGCTAAACAAATAAAAGGGGGAGGGAGTTGTTCATCTAGAAATATACCTGGTTACCTTAGAGGTGTGGCTCTTGTAGTCCAGTTCGCGCCCCAAATAAAGATTAACTACTAAGTAAACAAACTCAGTTCCCTCGAAAGGTGTGACCACTAGAGAGTGTCTATACGCTGACATTAAACCTACGTCCATCGTATAAACTTGTGGTTACCTGCCTATAAAAAACTCAATGTGATGGACTAAACAAATAAAAGGGGGTGGGAGTTGTTCATCTCTACCTCTGGAGATATACCCACACAGCTAGACAGACGTCTGGTCAGCATGACGTTGTCAAGGAATGTAACATTTTAACATGTTAACTAACTTACTCAAAGGTCAAGACAAATTGAAAAAAGTGCAAGCCATTGCATCTCTGTATGTAAAGCGCATTTATGATGTAAAGTTTCATCTCTATTTATATTAAGTTATTAACATGCTTTGTCTTTAAAATAAACGATGTTTGGTGCATATTTCTAATGGCTCTATTTTTAAGCACATTATTTTGTTTTCATATAAACATTAATACATTCTATAACAGACATAAATGGAACGAGGTCCACTTTATGCATATTTAATAGGTGTATTTTTTACTATCCGGTAGTGATATCCGACCGGAGCCGGATAGCACCGGTTAGTAAAAAATGCCGATATTCGCCAGGAGCCGGCCGGAGGGACTATCCGGTGCACCCCTAATATATATATATATATCTGTCTATTTATCTATCTATCCATCTATAAATATATATATATATATATATATATATATATATATATATATATATATATATATATATATATACATTAATGTTCTCTATTAACTAATAATGTTAACAATAAGTGAACTTACACTAGTCAACAACCCAAGCGGAAATATAACAATTAAATAAAAAAGATAACATATGATACGAATGATGAAGTCTTAATGGTAGTTACAACAGCAAGTACACATAATCAAACTATTTTCAATAGCTATTACACATCTCAAATTACGGTGCCACAGTTAAGCAGGGTTTGCAACGCCCTACAGACCAATAACTTCCTACACCTCATCAACGATAGCTACGATCAACCAATTAAATTTGGGTTCTCGCTGTTGTCTTTTACGTGTTGAATAGTAAATAGTAGTTTTCAAGATATCGACTCATGTTAGTAAACTATGAGCAGTAGCAGAGCAAGGAGTTTGTCATCATTTAAGGACCAAGGGACTTCACATTTTAAAGGGAGGGGGGAGGGCATGCATTTCCTTAATATAAAATACTAGTCGACCGGCGGCATAGCATACCCCAAGTCCTCCACCATAAGGCCATACCTTCCCCGGAAGTAGCAATTATACATAAAACACTGAACCATAATCATAAAACAAAATTTTATAAAATACTCGGAAAGACACAAAGATAAAGGCATACTCCTCGTCCCTTATACGACGACAAATTTGTACAAATTCTCCTTCTTCCCTAATGCTATTAGAAAAAAGAAAGGGTTGCCTGAACTAGCCAGGAAAACCAGTGACTCGGCAGAATTTAATCATTGGTTAATTTTCATGACAAAAAAAAAAACAATATTTACTTCAAAATGCAATGAATTTTATTCGACATCAATAATAACATTACATTTTAAGACTGTTGTAATAGCTATACAGAATTGACGATTCACAGTCCTATTTTACTTCTGTCACCTCTGCACCTTAATTGTAATAAGCATCGCAGTTAATAGATAATTAATAATATATAATTGATATCTCTATAATACATGTATTGTATTAGATTAGGGTAAGGGTTTATAATAATAAGACTTGACTTTGAGTGGGAAGATTAATGAGGAAGTCAGTATTTTACGTGGTATTTTTTATACCATCATATTATGGTTCATTATATATTTTATTATATACAAATATACTATTTTTTATTTAGCTGTTAAGAATCTACAGCCAGAAAAATGTATAAATATCAGTGTTGTGTTCAAAAAAAACATTTAGATATATGTTTTTTAGACTCTTAATTGCAAAACAGTAAGGCTTAACATTAAAATTAATAACATATTCCTAAAAGATTTAATCAACAAATCTTTTTTTATAAATATCCACTTCAGATACTAGAAAAGTCGGCTATAATTTATTATCATACATTTAAAATTACTTTGCATTACTATCACTATTGTATTGTTTGACTTTCTATCTTTGTAAGAAAAAAAAAATTGTTTCTTTTTAAATAGTGTAAGGAAATAGGAAATGAAACACGCGCCATTTAAAACACTATCAATATGTTAATTTATTTTTTTTTTAATATCTAACTACTTCTTTGTTGATAGGCTTCGCTCTTCTTCATGAAAATAGTTTTTCTCTTTTTCTCTTATTTTCATCTCGGTAAAAGGAACACTGTTAGGGTATACAGTTAATTGATTCCAGGTCATTCTCTTGTATGATGTACTTCCCCATGGGCCATTTAAATTAGAATAATGACAATTTTCATACCACCAGGCACCTAAATAAGATTCTGCACAGTTTGTGCCACTGCTTATATCGTTATCTCTATCAAAAGTACTAAAGTACATGTTGTTATGAAGTGATAAACCATCTCCAGCATTCCCTGAATAGTTTCCTATCTGTAGTTTATATTTCTCAGTCTCACTCAATATTTTAAAGTCTTTGTACTGTGCAAAATATTTTGTGTTGTTATATTCTAAATCTATTCTCAAATCATATTGTCCAGTAGAAGTTAACTTAAAAATATTTTCATTCCCCAGATAAAATTCACCAATGTTGTAATCTCCAAAGCCGTCACGATACTCCTTCCAGCCTCTATAGAAATCTACATCTCCGTTGATTCTTCTTTGTAAGATGATCCACCCACCGCCGTCTGTCTTGGTGTCACACATGACCTTTAACCCGGAAGTTAATGTCACCACCACACGTTCTTTCTTATGGATGATGCCACGACAAGACTCCGGTATATATAAAGAATTCTGTAATTCTTGTAATAGAGATGTGTAATTTGTTTTTCCTGAAAGTAAATAGAAACAGTTCTAAAAGTATTAACTTTTAAGTTAACATTTGATGCATGCAGTCCATCGGACAGGTACATAACGTTTTGTCGCAGCCTTTTAGCAGCTCAGTTTCTAACGTCGATGCTTGTCGGTTCAAGAGATGTTATGGGAATAATTTAAATATTTTATAACAAACATAGTTGGTTTTTTTTTCTTACTATATTATATAGCATGTGTTCAGCCTTTTACTTATTTTACACATACAAAACATAGATATGCATTATTCTTGTTAAGGAAATAATAACACAAAAAATTATAATATGACCAAACATTTCGCGCCAAAAAGTATGCGTGAAAAAAGCCATTACGCCAAATAAAAACCTATAAACTATGTCATTACAAACAAAAATGCATGTAAAATATATAAGAAAAAAAACACTAGTCTACAGGTGGTGTAGCATACGCCGCTATTTTGCAGGGCTGTCCTCAGGCTTTTTTAACCTGAGCGATCGCAGTTGGCCACGCATTTTCATAGGTCCCGTGCTAACTATAGGTGTTTAGATTATAAAATTAAACCATTTTATAACTTATAAAAGATTTCCCTCGGACTCCTGTCGATTAAAAATTCTGATTCTGATTATAGTTAGCAAATGTGTACATTTACTCAGAGCTTCTAAAAGATAGGTATTTACATCTCGACTTCTTCTTCTTGTTCTTCTTCTTCTTCTTGAAACTGTCAGGTAGAGTTGAGCATTCGGCTCTTGGAACTCTAGGCCAGCAAAAGTGAACAAGAGCTCTCTATCACCGGCCTGAATCTGTCTAACGGGTGTGTCAGACTCGTGGCAAGACCCCGCCATTTTCCTTTTCTATACCAGGCTAACCGTGCGGGACAGACTTAGACAAAGGTACCCTTAATGTTCCTGAAAGTCTAATTATTTTAAAAAAAATTGAAACAAGTGACCGAGCCGTGCTCGTTGGAATAAATTTTGAAAAAGATATTTTCCCGATTTCGGAAACCTTTTTGTTATGACGAAAATGATTGAGCGATCGGTAAACGACTACCAATTTGAAATTTACTTTTTATGATGTTACCTAGAAATGTCATTGTACAGAGCAATTAGAATAAAAAGTCTCTTAAATATTATAATAGGAAGTCTCTTAAATATTATAATAGAAATTC
Organism: Biomphalaria sudanica; assembly: GCA_036873155.1. NCBI lineage: Eukaryota > Metazoa > Mollusca > Gastropoda > Planorbidae > Biomphalaria > Biomphalaria sudanica. Next base: position 91,383 of record JAZGLO010000168.1, on the reverse strand, counting down.
TCTTAGCGATTAGAATAGAAAGTCTCTTAGAGATTAAAATAGAAAGTCTCTTAGCGATTAGAATAGAAAGTCTCTTAGAGATTAGAATAGAAAGTCTTTGAACTCCACCTACAATCTAGAACAACCACAGCTCACGTCGTGTCGTTTTACGTAGAACCTTTTGCTTAAACCTACTAGACCATTTTTGGCTTGGAAGAAAGTCTTTTTAAATGGTGACATACTGACATTTAATATTGCACTTAGTGTATTCATTATGGCTTTAGTTCAAAATATAAATAGATGCGGAACCTCTAGGTTATATTAGGTTATAATTTACAACAAAGAATAATAAGACTTGTGTTTGAGCCCAAAGATTAGTGAGGAATGCAGTATTTCTCGTGGCTGCGCAGCCCTGGCTGTGACTTGCATATTTTACCACATCCATGGCAAGCACAACCATTGTCCGCAGGTTGTCAATTTAGATTTTCTTTTCGCCGTCTGTGTTTGTCCTCATCAGCGGATTTTCTTTGGTCTCGAATGTGTATCCCGCGGTCTTCTTGAGTGACCTACAGCGGTCTCATTTTGAGACCGCATGCAACCAGGTGATGTCTTCTTTATCAGCTAAGTATAGTTGTCGCCTAAGCTGGTCTTTGAAACGTTTCCGTGGGGGGCCTCTGTTACGTTGAACACATTTTACTTCATCAAAGAAGATTGCCTTTGGCATACTTTCGTCTCCCATACAGGATACGTGCCCTCCCCAGCGTAAGTGTCAAACCAAAAGAAGTCCCTCTATAGTGTCCATACCAGCGTGCGCAAGGACATCGCCGTTTGTAGCGCTGTCTTGCCACTTTATGTCCATGATGGAACGCAAGCATGTTTGGTAAAAGCGCTCAAGAAGTCTTAGTTGTTTTCTTTATAGTGTCCATGTCTCAGAGCCATATATGAGGGTTGAAAGAACCATCTCCTGGTAGACATTGATTTTTGTATGCAAGCGGAGCGATTTGTTCCGCCAAACTCTCGTCTGAAAACGTTAAAAAGCGCTACTGGCCTTGGCTAGATGGTTATCAATTTCCCTTGAAAGTGAGGCGTCATTTGTCACTATACTACCTAGATATGTGAAGTGGTCTATCACGTTAAGGGGCTGTTCGTTTTTTGTGATCCTTTTGTCTGGTATGTTTTATTGGGTGACTTTTTGAACATAAATTCTGTTTTCCTGAGGTGTCTTGATAAACCGAAAAAAGAAAGCAGCGTATTCAAATTCGTTTACCGCGTTCCGGAGGTCATGTTCATTGTGAGCTAGCAGAGCACAATCATCGCCATAGAGAAGCTCCGTTATGACCATCTTTTTTTTTCTGTATGGGACAGTAGACGTTAAAGATGTAGTGAAGCAATTCTGTGTACTTGCTCCTACTCTATTTGCTATCTCTTTTGGCGTAAAGCTGGGTCAAATAAAGCAGCAATTTGCACGAAAGCATCTACATCCGGTTTCGTTCAGACGGCAATTTGTTCAATCTTCGACGTCTACTATCCCAGAAGATGGAATATGTAACAATTAATTGCTGCCTATTGAAGCTGAATGCGCGATTGACTGTCAATCGGTCATCGCGATGTTTATACTCTGCCGTCTACCATCCCCTGTCGTCATGCGGGAGGTTTGCAATAAAAAGTATATAATCTTCAACTCTGAAGGAACATCCGAAACATGTAAAATATTTTAGATAACAAAGGCGGACTTTCCCCTTAAAAAACCTAGAAATTTTCCTTAAAAAACTTAGAAACGTAGCAAAGATTCTCTCTTTATCACGAACTACCATGTTCCTTGTGTCCATGTAGTGCGAAATCTTGGAGTCTTCTTCGACTCAACACTATCTTTCGACCCACACATAAGTCAGCTCTGCAAAGGTCTTTATCTACAGCTGCGTAGATTAGGCAAGATCCGACCATATTTAACAACGGAGTCAACAAAAACGCTAGCTGTGACATTCATACTCTCCCGCCTTGACTTCTGCAACGCCGTGCTAGCAGGTATACGTGATGACAAAATAGCCAAGCTGCAACGTATACAGAACAACGCCGCACGAATAGTCCTTAAAAAAACTAGACAAGATTCTTCTACTACGCGCTTGCGCACGCTCCATTGGCTTCCCGTGAAAGCGAGAATCGATTACAAGGTCGCCACGCTTTGTCATTAGTGTATATATAACAACGAGATGCCCTTGTACCTTAGCGAACTGATTATTCCATATGTCCCTCAGAGAGCCCTGCGCTCAATGGACTCAACGCTTTTAGTATTGCCACGTTTCTCCCTCAAAAGCTACGGTCTGCGGGCTTTTTCAGTTCACGGAGCTAAGGTTTGGAACTCACTCCTCATTGATTTCAGACAGACAACATACTACACCACATTAAGACCTATCTGTTTAAAACTTAGATTAACTGTCATTTTAGCTCCTGTGTTTTTGTTTGTAATGTTGTTACAGCGCCTTGAGCCTACATTTTGTTTGTTAACAGCGCTTGATAAATAAAATGATTATTATTATTATTATTATCCAGCATTTTTCCATCACCATTTTTAGACAAAAACTTCAAAGCAGTTCTAAATATAAAAGTAACATTTATTTTACAATGTAGATTTTTATATACTAGTCGACTGGAGACGTGTTGCATTTTGCGAAGGACCCGCATTTTCACTATAATTCAAGGTGTAGAAATTATTAAAATAAATCATTTTTTAACTTAAAATAGATTTCCCGCGCCCTTCTGTGAATTTACCAGGAGCTCCTGGAAATCTCCAGAAATTGCAAAATATACGAAAAAGTCATTAAAACATACGAAAATATATAAACAAAATTCGTCATTTGGGGTATCATTCAATATGGAAAACGCCAATCATTCGCGCAATAAATAAAAATAGCATTATGCATAAGCCGTAAATGCGTAATCTTGTAAAAGAATGTTCTCGAGCCTCAAACTAATGAAAAGTTACTTGAGGTCAACAATTCTCAAAAATAGATTAAAACATTTGATAATTATATGTATTGAGCGTAATCTATGTAGGAAATAAAAGACTTGTAAGGCAAGGCTCGTAAAATAATTCTGTACGTAGTAAAGAATGAATAAAATGCATTGACTTATCATCCGCTTCCCTACCCAAACTTGGCCCCGCGAAGTTTGTTTCGCATTGGGCCATACAATGCTTAAATCCGATCCTGCTATTTAGTGACGGTTGAATATACACAGTAGATTATTTGCTCTCTTTCCATGACTTCTTGGTCATAATTGTTGAGTTCGTCGCTACTATTTAGTGTTTGTAAAATTTTTCGGATTTTGAAGATAGTTTACTTCCAATCCAAACCTCCCACAGGATGAAGGAAAGTGGGAGCGGGCAGGGTTTGAAACCGGGACTATCGACAAATCCAAACGATAGTCCAGAGCGCAAATCGCATGAACAGGCAGCCATCCGTATGAATAGTACTTGCTCTCCCCCCTCTCGTTTTTTATTGGGGTAACTCTATTCACAGAAATAAAAGAGTATCTTTCCTTTTCTTTTTCTTGCGTGTCCAAAATCTTAAGCAATGAAGACAATTATATATATATATATATATATATATATATATATATATATATATATATATATATATATATATATAGTAATAAATAATAAGCAAAATAAAATATTACCCTGCATATAATAAGCTATCTAAACTGGAAATATACGGTGGAAAGACCGCACAACAAAATCGATGTAAACCGGTATGGACAGTATAGAGACCTTTTTATGGTCCGAAAGTTACTCTGGGCAGAGCATTTATCCCGTATTGGGGACCATGATATGTCAGTCGTTTATGGTGAGCTGAAAGCTGATCGGTGTAACAGAGGAGCCCCAAGGTAACGCAACGCTTTAAAGATATATATATATATATATATATATAGTAGAAAGTAGAATATTTAAAGTAGAAAGTAAGGTGTATGTATGTAGGTATGTATGTATGTCTCTTATAGAAATCAAAACCTCTTGACCAATCTTGATAAAACTTGGCAGGAATGTTCCTCGGGTAACAACTTAGACTGTAGTGTATGTATTGTAGCCTTAAAACAAAGTTAGGACCCTCAAAAAATTATTGTAGCCAACATGCATAAATAGCCGCCGTTCAAGATAAAGATTTTCTAGACCTCTCGTCGAAATTAATTGATATTTTAAATATATTTTCTATAAATTTAAAAGCCAAATACGAAATTTCAAATTATGATTAATTATGTGTTAATTATATTCCTAAAGATATACATTTTCTTTCAAATTTCTAGGGAAATAAAGCCGTTTTTTAAGTTCGAATGTTCCGATTTTTAATCCGACGAATTTTTAGCATTATATATAAATGGGAAAAAAAACTCAGTACCTTCATAATTGGAAAGATTGTATTGTAATAAATCTATTGTCTCTTTCAAGCGGGTAAGGTTTCGTTGATTGATTTTTAGGTCTTCTTTAACATTTTCGGTGTTTTGTTGATTGATTTTTAGGTCTTCTTTAACATTTTCGAATTTTTGTTGAATGATTTTCAGGTCTTCCTTTACACTCGTCATATTTTTTTGATGAACCTTGAATTCTTCATGAATATTCATTACGTTTTGTTCGCTAGTTTTTTGCCTCTGTTTATCTTCAACAACTTCTCTCTGCAAGTCATGCACAACTTTAACCAAATCATCCAAAGTTGGTCTTTGTACAGAAATGACAAGCTCCTCCTGAAGTCTGTCTTTTTGTCCGAATAAATTGTTGACATAAGCACCACAAAAATATTTCCCAGAGTCTGAGAATTTCACATTTTGCCATGTGACTTGAAGATAGGAATCTTTAGACAAGTTGTGATAGAGTTCGCCTTGAATTGTATTGGAGCTCAGATTTTGTCCAGATTTGGTAACATGTTGATCACTAGATATAGTCGCAATAACATCATTAGTTTCTGAAAAAAAAAACGTAGCGATATAATGTAAGATTAAAATGCTACAAATTCATAATGGAAAAAAAAGGCATACATCTTACTTTTTTTAATGTATCATAAAAAATGTATCACACGGAACTAAACAAAATATTGAAATTGAAATTTTGAGAAATAGTGTAATAGGGTTGCGTGGACATAAGCTGATAAGTCGTTAGTCCTTACTGGAAAAGGGATAAAGAGGGTTATCTCGGAAATGCAGCAATGCCATGAATAGCAATATTGCCACAAAATTTGGGTGCAACATCATTGGAAGAAAGAGTCTCTGTGGCTGAGTGGTTAAACTTAAGAGCCTGGAGTGAGTTCTAGGGCTCGAATCTCGGTAAAGACTGGGACTTTGAATTTTGGCATTTTAAGGACTCCCTCTAATGAGTTCCTAACTTTAATTGGGGAAAGTAAAGGCGGTTTGTCATTATGTTGGCCACATAGCCATCTGTTCGTTAACCGTCGCCCATAGAAACAGATGACCTTAATTCCATCTGCCCTATAGATCGCAGTGTCTGAGAGAGGAACTAAATGAAATACGAAGAAATCCCATAGGTGTGTCCGAATTTATAATACCGTGGGAGGCGGAAGGATACGACTCAAACCACTAATGGTCGATGAGGTGTACGGTCTTGTGTCTTTTGAGACTAATTGACAGAGCTCTTTGAAGTATATGAAGAAATTTTCGAAATGAACCATAGTCGCTCTTCGTCAGAAGGAGGTCAACAGACGTCAACAACAACCATTTCCCTTATTGGATATCAAACTATAAAATTAATTACCAAAAATTAATTGACTAGTTGAGATTTTGTGTCTATTGATTCAAGTTTCTTTTTTTATTACAATAAATAATTTTTTAATCAATAAAATTGATCGGAGAACGCTAGATGAAGAAATAGTGTTAACACTTGTTTAAGGAGACTAAACTCCAAAAAAAAATTAGTCATATCTGTAAATACTAAAGGATTATGTCCCTTGTTAGTATTAAGAGAAATAGTGAATTGCAAGTAATTAATGATCTAATTGGTTATTTATTGGATTGACTCATGTCTTGTCTTAGTAAATGGACTCTGCAAAGTCTTAGCTTGATCCCTGAATGAGATCGGGACAAATAATGTGTACACACTTTCTACCAGACAGACAGTGAGTTGATATAAGCTTTTTAAATAACAATACTTTAAGATCCCCGATGTTTATTCTATTAATACTACGTTACCGTGAAGTATGTACATAAATTGAAGAACTAAATCTTGATAAGGACTATCGTTGGAAGCCTGCAAAACAAAACAAAAGAAATATTAATAAACGTTTCAAAAGATATGCCAAATATTACTAAAAATAACTGACCTTTTACAAATAGACAAACAATACAAACACATTTGTGTACAGCATATGGTTTGTTAACACCAAAAGACAATTAACTATTGATATTCCGATTTAAAATTATTGGTTTTTAAATTGTAAATGAAATCCAGAAAAAAAAAAATTATACTATAGTTTAAAATATGTGTGTGTGTGTGTGTGTTTATTTGAGTGCATTGGTGGGTGTGTGTATTTGCGTTTGAGTGTGTATTTCCTATTTGGATGTTGTTTGACTACTTTGTGTTTGTGTATCTAGGTGCGCTTCTCTGTGTATTTGCGTTAGTGTGTGTTTTTGTGTGTATGAGGATACTTTTGTGCGTGTATTTGAGTGAGTTTGTGTGCGTTTATTTTAGTGCATTTATGTGTGTATTTGCGTGCGTTTATTTTTGTATTTGTTTGTATGTGTGCTTGTCTGTCTGTGTTGGTGAAATAAGATTTAATCTCCGCATCAAGTGAATTCTAAAAAATATATATATTTCTGTTCACCTTACCAGAAAAGAACACTTCACTGTCAAGGGCTCTATGAGTTCTTTTACAATTTCTGAACTTCCGACGAAATGAAGTTTTGATTCTGTACACAAACAAAAAAAAGCATTTTAGAATTGGCATTTAACTGCATATTCCAAATTAGCCTTTATACCAATTTTAATTATCCTTTTTAACAGCAATATTTTTGATATATATTAAGACCCTCCCTCCCCTGAGCATCCGAATCCCCATCTACACCACTGCAAAAAAGCCTATAATATTGTATTAAAATGTTTCTAATACTTACTTATATTATTGTATCCTGAAAGCCTTACATTCTTCGAAGAACATCTCCATATTTCTTCAGAAATCTTAAATCGTGTGATTTCTTGAATCAATGCTGTAACATTTGGCTCATATCTCACTTCTTTCTTGGCTTTCATGGGAACATTTTTCTGAACAGAGCTATCTCCATCAACGTTACATCTGTAAGCTTGAGCGTCAGACTGAACAGGATTGTAGACAGTCAAGGAAAGAAACAGATTTCCAAAACTGACTTGCGCATGTCTGAACTGAACAAATTGTTGGAAATTGAAGGTTTGAGTGTCCAGTGACAGAAGAACATAAAAGTCTTTGATCGTTTCGTTATAACGTGACAGTGATACAGATTTGATGACATCAATGTTTGGAACTTGATTGTTAGTTACAGAACAGTTGATCACAAGTTGCGATGTGAACACTGGCGATATGACCTCTGGCTGGACATTAATGATGAGATCTAAAATCAAATATTTTAAAATATTTACAATTTCCATTTCAATAAATACTTATTTGTAAATTATACTTAAACACAAATTATTGCCTACCATTTCTCAATAAAGCTTCAGGAGTCGAGACAAAATATATTCTCCTGCCATTATTCACTTATAACATTTAGACTCTTAAACAGAGCTAGTCAAACATGCTCAGGACAGCATAAAATTTCTGACCTGGTCCTTTAAACCTGCATATGATTAATTTTATCCAGAGGGGATTCTCTTCCTCCCCCTCGGAAAAAAAAAACCTTTAGAAACTTATACTGTAAGAAGAATTGACTGATTAAGAAACCTATCTAAAAATCTTCACGGAAAAAGGACTGTTTAAAATTTTCAAACTTACTAGGATATCGATAAATTCATACAAATTCATATTTTGCATCGTATAACTTAATGATAGATAACTATCTTACCTCTTGATAGATAACTACCTTAACTCTTGAACGATAACTATTTTAACTCTTTCTCTTCTTTTTACTTTCTTCGTTTCAAAATAATACATTTGACATCGAATTATGAGAATATGTATGCTTTCTTTACATAACGCAAATAGAAGTTTATACATTAAAAAATCAATTTAGTTTAATGGGGTCAAATCTATGTTGGCATAGTCTATTAGGAGAGAAAGAGTTAATAGTTCTTTTAGGTAATAGATGTATGTAACATTAAGAGCATATGACTTTAACACTATGTGCTATATATATATATATATATATATATATATATATATATATATATATATATATATATAACAGGTAGCATTAAGTGTATATAACATTAAAAGTTTTCAAAGATAATATCAACTCACATAATGCCAGTCTGTCTGTCTGTCTGTCTGGTAAAAAGTTTGTACGATATTTCTCCTACACCCATTCTCAGATCAAGTTTAAACTTTGTTAAATTATTCATTGACATATTCAAAAAATAAATGAATAAAACAATTACAATTAGAGAATTAATTACTAGTAGATTATTATTTACTTTGACACCAAGAAGTGAAATTAATACTTCAGCAGTATTCACAAATATGGTTAAATATGTAGGACTTCGTCCCTTTCAATAATTCTTAATCCCACTCTTATTATCTAATTAATTTTATACTTTAAAAAAATCTATATTGTACATAACAACTAAGTAACTAATAAACAAATTAACTAATTATTTAGTTAATTATTGGTAATTTAACTATTTTGTTTGATACCGAAAAAAAAAACAAATTAATTATATATCATTTAGATATATAGTTGTAAAGGCGATGTTCTTCCCCTTGTAAATTTTATATTTTGCATGTTTTCCTGTAATAGATTTAACTAAAGACAATTTTAGCTCTTACACTAATAGCATGGTCAGAGCGCTTTGGACCAATCTCATCTGCTTTCCAGTGGTGATGGGCTTACGTTTTCCGAGCAGCAACTTGAAATTGTATGCGCTCAGTAGACAGATCTGTGCTTGAGACAGGTGTCAAACCTTGAGCCCCATCGATAGGTTTCTAAGCCAAGCTCAAACGAACATAACATACATATAACATAAAGTGTATGTAACATACAAACGTGCGCGATAGGACCTTCTCAGCATCTTTATAGTACTTAGGCTACGCCGCTTGCGCTGGCTTGGACATGCCTGCGGATGGAGGACAATCGCTTCCCAAAAATCATTCTGTACGGGCAAGTTGCGTCTGGCGCGAGAAAAACTGATCGCCCCCACTTCCGTTACGTGGATGTGATAAATGGGATTTAAAATCAAAATTAAAATCTACTTCTTCCTGGTTCTCAGTTTTATGTTGGAGCGTTCAGATGACTAGGTGAGATAAACTGCGCAGTGGTTTCTAGATCAGCGAGCTCTCTATATAGTTTTCTTTCTATTGGGGTGTTTTTTTTTGGGCCAGTGTCTTGTACGGGCAGTTTTGGAGGACATAGTCATTATTCTCTGGTGACACCCCACATTGGTAGAATTCACTGGTTCCAATTTTTGAGCTTTATTAGCAGTGAACATTGATACTGACCATTGGGAAGACATAGCCCTAGACCGCACTTGAGAAAGACAGTAACCAACAGAGCTATGGAAAGCGAGAAAACATGGGATTCGGCTCTTGAAGAAAAGCGTGTCATACGAAAAATGGCCAGCTATTCTACAACTAAAGCGTAAGCTAATTTGACCTGCAACAAATGTGGACAGGAAGGTCTCTCCGAAAAAGGGCTCCACATTCATATGAAAAAGCATTCGAGATGAACCAAAGTCGTTCTATGACTGAATGAGGATAATAACTATATCATCGCTTTTATATAACATAAAGCGTATGTAACTGTCACACACTAGTTTTAGAACCACTGTGACACAAAGTGAATTAGCAGTGATTTAGTAATCATGTAACTACTTCGTGCCAACGCACGAGGAAATATTGGGTTTGTAACTGACCACGGGGTGATTTCCGTTAGTTGATCTTTGGACTCCTGAGAGTTATACAAGAGAGTGTGATATGTTATGATCTGACTTAGAGTATTACTGCAAGTTGTGGACTAGATATATATATATTTTTCACTTGGATTACGTGAAGCCTATTGTATATTTTCTAAGACTCTATTTTCCAGCAAACTTATTTATCTATCATTCAATAAACCTGTATGTTGTCTGCAAAATAAGGACTTATTCAGTTCGTGATTGTTATTAACTGTTGTGCTATGGCTGTAGTCTTACGACGTAACAAGTAGTGCAGAAACTTAAGTAATATTAAGTGGTTATAACATAAAGCGTATGTAACTTAAAGTGTATACAACATAAAGTGTATGTAACTTAAAGTGTATATAACATAAAGTGTATGTAACTTAGAGTGTATACAACATAAAGTGTATGTAACTTAGAGTGTATACAACATAAGGTGCATGTAAATTAGAGTGTATACAACATAAAGTGTATGTAATTTAGAGTGTCTACAACATAAAGCGTATGTAACTTAGAGTGTATATAACATAAAATGTATATAACTTAGAATGTATATAACATAAAGTGTTTACTTTGTTTTAACAAATACGTATTAAAAATATAGATATGTAGATAATTAAACTCCCAAAGGATAGAGGAGGACGGCGGCAGGCACGGTTTAAACTTGAGATTATCAAAAGACAATCCAGAGTGCATTTCTTTTTCTTTACGACTAACATGTAACATCAAGATTATGTAACATTATGTTTATGTAACATTATGTTTATGTAACATCAAGTTTATGTAACATAAAGTTTATGTGACATTAAGTTTATGTAACATTAAGTAGGTAAAGTTTATGTAATATGAAGTAAGATTTAAAATAACTTTTTTAAGTATTAAAAAACATTTCTTAATTAGCTTTAAATAATTAAAGTTAGATGTATATACTGTTTCTAAATTAAAAGTTGTACACATAGCCTTTCTTATAAAAATTTGCTATTATTAAAGCTGCATGACTGTAAACTAGATTCAAACAAAAGTCGAAAGTCTAAATACCTGAAAGAGCTAATGGAGCTAAATAAACGCCAAGAAGAAGACTCAGTAGGAAAGCCATTTCTTTCTTAACAATAGACAAGGGAGAGAAACTCGTCTCTTTATAGATAGACACTAGACGAGTTATACAACGATGTAAGATTGCGGAATATTGTTATCATATTTAGTTTCACCATTGATGTTCAACCCAAGGCCCGATAAGTGCATCCGGCTCGTGACATGGTGCTAACTGACCCCTAGAACTATCTGGTCACGTAGCAGGAGAGACCTGGTTCCATTATCTCCATAACTTTTAAGTTGAAGCGACCTGTAAGTCATGGAAATGTATTATGTCACCCAGACTAAGAAATTTGGAGAACCCTGGAGTCAGAATATGCTCCAGCAAAAAATTGGTTCTTTGAGAGTAATGGATACTTGTTGTAACATGTTTGACATCCGTGAAGGCTCTCTTGCCATGACAACCAAAAAGGACAGATAAAAACAAAGATAATAATAGAGAAAGCAAAAGAAAGAGAAAGAGAGGCAGAGAGGGACTGAGAGGCAGAAAGATTTTTTTTTTTTAAAGTTAAGAAGCCCTATTCAGACCTTGGAGCACATGATTAGACATAATTTTCCAATAAGTTTACTGTCATAAGGCCAGGCCCAAAAAACAACCGCATATATTTCCTAATAAATACTGAGAAAGACACAAGGACAGAGGCGCATTTCTTATTCTATAAGCTAGAAACAAATTCATACAATTGCTCATTCTACCCTAGTGCCATTGTAGAATGGAAAGGGTTTCTTGAATCAGCCAGAAAAACCAACGATTTAGCAGAGTTTACATGTTACCTGCATGAATTGATTGACCGTAATCATCTTCTCTTGTGAAGTAACCTTTGTAATAAATAAGATTTTCTAAACAAAAGTCAGATACCAATTAGAGTTGGGTGCACCCTCAAAATGCGTGGGGCCACGATCGTGGCTTGATGTAAACAGAAATTATAAGGCGTGAGGCCACGATCGTGGCTTCGTTTATATACGGTCGTTTCTTTCGTATTTTCTCGGTAATTAGTTGCAAAACCGTACATATCAGTTTACTTCCTTCACTTCCGACTTTGAATTTGCAAAGGACGCCAAGTTAATTTCTTTCTATACGTTTTTAAGCAATCAAAAATGAGTAGTGACAGTGAAGTTGATTTTCCAAATTTGAATAAAGACAACCTAACTGATGAGGAATTTATGGATTATGATTTAGATGAAGATTTATCTGGTAAGTACAAATTATATGGATAATTAGATTTAGATCTAGGTCTAAATTAAATATAGAGGCAGGGCAGTGAATATCCTTCACGAGTATCGATCTTTTTTTTTTTTAAACAAATGTTTTTATCCATAGATAAAAGGGGTGTGGCACCTCAAATTGTTTGTTTACATTATTATATTAGATCAATATTTGAAAATTAGTAAGCTTCAATTTAAAATATGATATTACTAATATTAGATCTAATAGATGTATCTAGGTCCTAAGCCTAAGTCAATCTGTAATATAATAATTTCAGTATAATTAGTCTAGATCTATATCTTATGATAATTTTTTTTCTTTATTTTCAGAATCAGATGAGGCAGAATCTTTTTACACCCTCTGCTGAAGAATGGAGACCTGTTGATGATCATGATTGTGGTCCCAGGCCAGTTTTATTTACAGCCCACCCAGGCCCAAAACATGCACCAGCTCCAGATGCAAAGCCTGTGGACTATGTCAACCTTTTTTTGACAGATGACATTGTAAATTTGGTTGTCAACGAAACCAATAAATACGCCAGGCAATTCATCGAAGATAACCACGAAAACCTGGAAACCACGCCGAGATCTCGTGTCCACAAGTGGACACCTGTATCAAATGAAGAATTTAGGGCATGCATTTTTAGGTGTGACAATGTACATGGGATTAAATAAAAAGCCCAACTACAACGCATATTGGGACTCAAGCAATCTGAGCCAAGAAACACCTTGGTTCCCTGTTCACATGAACCGAGATCGCTATCAGATCATTCTAAAATTTCTTTACTTTGCTGACAACATGCTGTTACCAGATAGAAATGATATTGGTTTCAAGCTTCTCAAGGTCCAAGAACTTATAAAGCATTTCAATGCTAAATTCAAATACTTTTACCACCCCACTCAAAATGTCAGCATTGATGAAAGTATGATTGGGTTCAAAGGAAAAACCCCTCACATCCGCCAGTTTATGCCTAACAAGAGGCATGCCAGATTCGGCATTAAGATGTGGTGTTTATCAGACAGTGCTAATGGCTATCTTTGCCAATTAGAAATATATGAGGGTAGTCAAGGAAGAAGAATCGGCAATGGCAGGTCTTATACACATGAGCTTATTATGAAGCTTATGACTGCAGCTGATCTGTTAAACAGAGGACACCATTTAGGGATAGACAATTTTTTTACCTCCATAGAATTATTGGAAGAACTTTTTACTAAAAACACTACCGCTACAGGAACTGTTAGATCTAACAGAAAAGGGCTACCAGATGTTTGTGTTAAAACAAAATTGAAAAACAAGGAGCTCATCGCAGCCAGAAAAGGTAATCTGCTTTGTTTGGCTTACCAGGATAATAGCAGAAAGCCAATCTTGCTGTCTACTGCTATTAAAGCTGGTCTCATTGATACAGTAAACAGCAGGAAACAACCTGTAACAAGACCTGCTGTGATTCATGTCTGTAACCAGGCCATGGGTGGTGTTGACTTAGGCGACGAAAAACTATACATGTATATGGCTGAGCCCCGAAGCTTGAAATGGACAAATACAGTTTTTTTTTCCTATTTGAATAAGCTATTATAAATAGCTGTATTATCTACCATAGCAACACATTAGACAGACCAAAGCTCTCAAGGTACAATTTCATCGCGTCTGCACTAGAGAGCATGACATCAAACTTTGTACCCCAAAAAGTGATACGTCGAAAACGCACTAGAACAGAGATGGAGGCTGCACAAATGAATCCAACACCACTAACCCAGACTGTAGCAGGTCATCCACTTGATGGACATGATCTTAGCAAACTGTCAGTGGGGAAAAAACGACAATGTGTTGCTGGTCATCCAACTCGTGTCAGAACTGGGTGGAAGTGCACAGGATGCAAAGTTGGACTGTGTCCAGAGTGTTTTGCTAAATATCACAGACAGTTGTAAATAATCATTCTTTCTACTTTTACAACTCTTATATATATTTGTGTGTATGAGTTTTTCTCCAGTACTGGTATCAAAAACTGTCACATTAGGTCAAAAATTAAAACGGAAGTTTTTGGTTTCATTTTAAGTGTATTCATTTCTTCAGCCATTGTACTTAAAGAATTTATCAATAGAAAATGAATTGGAATACATACATTTCCTCCGCAGTGCTGGCAAAAAGGGGTACCCACTATTGTATTTCAGGTGCATCACCGGGACACCATTGATGATTAAAGTACAACTAACTGTTAATTTGTTTGCTTTTTTAGCATAATTTGAATGTTTCTATTGTATTAAGCAGCTAGATAGAGAAATTGAAGTTTTTGAGCACTTACATAATGTTTGCGCTTAATTTTTAAAATGGGACACCGTAGCACCTGTAACACTACTGGTAAAAGTTTTTTGAATAAGATTTTTTATAAAAAAATTGAATTTATGCTATACTTGCATTGTAGCTAAATATATAGGCTTTTATTTGCTGCAATATCTCAACAATAATTCAAGCATTTATTATAACATAACTATTATATCACAAGATGTTGCGGGTGCCATAACGGGGCACCAATATGAAATATATAGTTTTTTTTGTTAATACATGCTGAAATACAATTTTTTTAAAGTCTGTAAATACATTACCAATTATTCTTTTATCAATAAATCACAAAATAGTTTTCTATAACCACAAATGAATGTACTAGACCTTTGTGTGTGTGTGTTCAATAGTCATTTTAAAATAACTGCCTCAAACAAGACCTAATCATAGACTAAAACAGCTCTATGACTTTCAATGTACCAAGAACAAGATCCAAAACTAGATTTACATATAAATTGAAATATAGAGTAGATTTAAATCTACACAAAAACTTTATCTAGATCAAGACTTGTTAAGTGTCCCGTGAAGCACCACAGACAATGATAAAACAATAAGGTTTACATTAACTTAGATTAAAAAATAGTATTCTATGTATTTTAGATCAAACTTGAGAATAATAATCTTAATTCTCATTATAATTCAAAACTTTGGTGAGAGAACTACTTATATCTAGATCTCTGAGATTTTCTGGTATCATTTAACATGAGGCGTTTCGGGTGCTACAATGAAAAAATGTGGGACACCATGTCTATTAATGTCTCCTGTTAATTACTATGTAGCCTTTTCCCAAGAAAATGGAGCTTATTGTGTACTAAGCAGTATCAGAGATACCATTAATTAATTCCCATCACATTAATAACTTTGCTTAAAAAAATATTGTTCTTTTTGTCAAGCGCGTTTGAGGTGCTTCACCTGGGACACCAAGACCTATTTTACTAAAATTATGTAAATTGTTACAGTTTCAAAGAAAAATTACACTGTGGAAATTAATCATAGATGCTTTTAGTAACAAAAACATACTAGGGAGCAGAATCCTTTTCTTTGTTTACAATTGATAAAGGTTTAAAATTTCAAGTTAAGTGGGACACCATATGATGCACCTGTGACACATTTTTTACAGCAACTTCTAAGTGAAATGAAAAGAAAATTGTGACATTTTAATAAGAAGTTATTGAGTTATAGACTTTTTAGTGAGCCAATATCTATTTGTCATCAATACTGGAGAAACACTCCTAAATGTGGTGTTTTTTTTCCATCTTTATTAGTTGTGATTCTCATGGATTAAATTTTTGTTGTGCTTATTAAAAAAATGGTTTGTATTTTTTTTCAAATAATTTTTTACTTTTTATTAGTATATGTTAATTGTCTGGACTTAATTAAATTCCTTATTTAATTAGCTTTTCAAAAATGTATAGATTTAATAGGCTACAATTTATAGTTTAACTTCTAAAAGAAAAATAAGCAAGTGGGTCTCCAATGTTTGTAAACACAAAATTTTTTATCCCACTTTTCAATGCACTCTCTGTAAAATAACTGAGCACTTGAAGGGTTAATTAAGTACGGCTGTACATTTGTGGTAAAATGACTTAAAACAACCATCGGTTAAATTACTTTAAGAAATTGCGAACTCTTGTTTTAGTTCCTCAAATATATATGCACACACCCACAGATGTATATATATATATATGCGGCTACCCAATTCCCCAAATTATTTTTATGCTGCCTGGATACAAAAATAATGCCCACCCTGATCTATATCTATATATCAATCTCTCTATTTATATATTTATCTCTCTCTCCCTCTCTGTATATATATATGTATGTATATATATATTATATATATATTAGGGGTGCACCGGATAGTACTTTTTGATATCCGGCCGGAGCGGATATAACCGGATAGTAAAATTAGATATTCGGCTGGAGCCGAATACCTACATGACTCAAACAGCCCATCAACTTGTCATTCGGCTCGTGTTTTAAAGGCCACAAACCGCTTCTGGTTTGTACCTTATACAGATAGTGGCTTAGTAAATATCTTAAGTAATTCCAGTAATAACGAGGAGTTACTTGACACTCTTAAATTTTATAAAGAATATTGTGATTTAATCATGACACACACATAACACAAGAGTAAGATTTAAAGTTATTGTCGTAGATATCTGGAATAACGCGATCTGTAAAATATTCGCGACTAGGCACAGTGTATCTTTTCTCCAGTACTTTTAAAAGTCCAATAAATCTAGGTTTCTCAACTACTTGGTAAGGTTCCATGTCAGTTGCAATCTTCTTTGCTATGGCCAAGTGAATGCGTTTAGCATTATCACTATTAATATCCCACAATTTAGCTTTGTCTAAGACCTCTTTAATCCCTGGTTGCTGCTTGTGTGTGAGGCTTAACGAATCACTGGAGCTCGTAGACGTACTGGCACAGGCAGTGATATTACTTGATGCTGATTTCAATGCAGTCATTTCGTTGAATAAGTCTGGGTGTTTCGAGCGTAGATGACTAATCATAGTGCTGGTTGAGAAGTCTTTAGGTTTGCCTAGTTTACCACTTGACAGAACTATTTTACAAGCATTGCAAACTGCTTTAGAGTTGTCCATTGTTTTGACATTAAAGTAACGCCATATAAGTGGTGACTTTTTATCAGCCATTATTATTACTTTTCAATTTACTAAATGCCTTTGCAAGCCACTTTTTTACCCGTGGCTTGTGTAACAAAATACTTGTAGGGGTGTGTCCTGTAGTTCAGAGCTCTAATTGACATTTCTCTCCAAGTAAACAAACTTAGTGTCATCATCTAGTGACCTCTAGACAGTGTCAATATGTCTTAACAATTTGCGTTAATCCATTCTGGCTTAAGAATGGTCAATGTCTATATTCTCTATCAATACATTGTCATGGATTAAACAAATAAGAAGTTGGGGGGTGTTGAGTCTCTTGAGCCCTCCTTTTAAAGATACCCTTGGTCAGTGTCTGTTTGGCTTGAAGTCCTGACTCAAAATTGAGACTGAACTCAAAGTAAACAAACGTATTACCCGTCCAATAGAATAAAAGGTGTGGTTTGTGGTCCAGACCCTTGATTGACAACCTATCTCATAATAAACAAACTCATACCAAATTAACCTTATAGAGATTTGGCTTGTAGTCCCGCCCCTAATAAAAATTCTACTCCAAGTAAACAAACTCAGTTCCCTCATAAGATGTGACCTCTAGACAGTGTCAACACGTTGACATCTGGCTTAATGTGGTCAGCTGCCTATCTGTGAACTCAATGTTATGGACTAAACAAACAAAAGGAGGTGGGGGTAGCTCATCTCTACCTCTGGAGATATACCCGCACATCTAGACAGATTATCAGCGTGACGTAGTTAAGGAATATGACATGTTTACTAGACCACTCAAAGGTCAAGACAAGCCAGTGTGCCAGACATCGCTGCTACGTATGTAATACGAATTTATAATGTAAAGTCTAGTCCCCCCCCCCCCAATAACAAACCTAGTTCCCTGGTGTGACCTCCAGAGAGTGCTTACGTCCATCGTATCTGACTTGGGGTCACCTGTCAATCAATGAACTCAATGTGATGGGCTATACAAATAAAAGGGGGAGGGAGTTGTTCATCTAGAAATATACCTGGTTACCTTAGAGGTGTGGCTCTTGTAGTCCAGTTCGCGCCCCAAATAAAGATTAACTACTAAGTAAACAAACTCAGTTCCCTCGAAAGGTGTGACCACTAGAGAGTGTCTATACGCTGACATTAAACCTAAGTCCATCGTATTTAACTTGTGGTTACCTGCCTATGAAAAACTCAATGTGATGGACTAAACAAATAAAAGGGGGTGGAAGTTGTTCATCTCTACCTCTGGAGATATACCCGCACAGCTAGACAGACGTCTGGTCAGCACGACGTTGTCAAGGAATGTAACATTTTAACATGTTAACTAACTTACTTAAAGTTTCATCTCTATTTATATTAAGTTATTAACATGCCTTGTCTTTATAATAAACGATGTTTGGTGCATATTTCTAATGGCTCCATTTTTAAGCACATTATTTTGTTTTCATATAAACATTAATACATTTTATAACAGACAGTAATGGAACGAGGTCCACTTTATGCATATTAAATAGGTGTATTTTTTACTATCCGGTTTACTATCCGGTAGTGATATCCGACCGGAGCCGGATAACACCGGTTAGTAAAAAATGCCGGATATTCGCCAGGAGCCGGAGGGACTATCCGGTGCACCCCTAATATATATGTATATATATATATATATATCTGTCTATTTATCTTTCTATCCATCTATAAATATATATAAATATATATATATATATATATATATATATATATATATATATATATATATATATATATATATATATATATATATATATATATATATATTAGGGTGGGTTGAAAATAAAAATGTGGCACGGAACTCAGGAAAACTTTGCGTTTGCATGTGAAACCAAAGAAAATCACAAAGAAATTAGTTCTGGACACTTGTAAGTGCCCCATTTTTAATTTAGAAAATACTCGCTTTAATAGTATTGACAACCACAGCAGACTTATCAAATAATGAAACACACCTAACGTAAACAATATTGTATGCAAATATAAACAGTCAAGCAATGGTAATTACTCACAGAATATAGTTATGTCCTTTTCTAACAAATCGTTACTGCAAAAAGTTATCACAATAATCTTGTTTTGAATCAAAACGAGGCATTTAATTGCGGGAATTTACTCGTGCACGAATAAAACCATCTCTGGCCTCAAAACCATAAACAGCTTTTGAGGCATCTGTAACCAGTTTTATGCAACGTTCCACTCCTTGAGTGTGGTTCTTGTAATTCAAAGTGAGTGGCTCATTGCTGAATTTAGCAATATCATCATCTGTCAGCTTCATCGTGAGTGGTGGCTCCTGGATATCTTCCCAGTTAATCAGATCAACGTAGTTTGTTGCATCATAGTTAATCGGCGGAACTTTAAACAGACGTATTGCAGCTGTAGATGCCTGGAGTCTTTGCTGGAGTATAATATCAACTGCTCTTGAGCGAATACTTATGTCTGAATCAGCCAGCATAGCAATAAGAATATTTTCGGAGTGAGCAAAATATGCACTGCGACTAATGTAGGGCTTGACAATAGCAGCAGTTTCACTGGAAAGTTCTTTGAGAAGTTGAGTTGCATGATAGACATGTCTTGCGCCATATGTGCATGTGCACGAGGGATTGTGCTTTATGTTGAACCAGTTTGCAGCATAGTTAGTTACAATGAAGTGTGTGATGATGCAAACGTTAGCAGAAGGATTGTCTGTAGCAACATACAGGCGGCAAACCCTGTTGGCAAAAGTAAGCCATCGTGAGTGATTTAGGGGACCAGGCTTTCTAGCTGATAAATTTTCAGAAACAACGCCAGTTCTAATTGCTGTTACAATATCATATAAATATTTCTGGTCACATGAGAGATCAGCTACCACATCCTCATCTAACACAGGCATACTGTGTTGACTTGTGATCTTTGTAAAATTAGCAATATGTTTCAGTTCGCAATGATGAAGTTCACGACCAATGGGACCACTGAAACTCGTTGCTCCAGATGTTGGCCCATCCAGTGTTGTAAACAGATGGCGCAGTGGTAGTTCATTTGTGTGTAGCAAGCATATGAACCAATTCAGAGGACGTCCTAAAGCCACCTCTAGATGACGGATTACTCCACCTTTACTGCCGACATTTGCATTTGTACTGTCACAGCCTATTGCTAAGATACTATCACTTGCATCTTGCTCTCTAATTACAGTTACAATACTGTTAGCAATATCAGTACTTCTGCCTGATGAAGGCGTCACATGTGTCAGATAGCCACTACCTGGTTCTTCAACTAGAACATAATGATTTTCAACAGTAGTGTCACCATACCACTTGCCACTTCTGTTTACTTTGACCAAAGTGGTGTCTCGTCTACCATCAAAGTAAATACTTGTGATACCTTTTGGTGACTGTCGCAAATCACGTTGCAAACTGTCACGTCAGTTTTAGAACCCCTGTAATATTTTGTGACTAGTAATCACTGAACCATTCCGTGCTTGTTCGCATGAGATTTTGTTTTTTGGTCGGAAGTTGACCACGAGGTGGACGGCAGTTGATTTTTAGACTCTGGTAAGAGAGGAGTGTTTTGGATATTAATGTACAAGTAGAGTGTCATTGAATTGATTTGTATTCAGGACTAATTTTCTTGGATGTATTTTGTGATGGCTGAAGTCGCCAATATCTTTATATTTATATATTTAATGTGAATAAAAACCATGTCTGCTACAAGTGAGTCCATTAATTATTATAAGTATTGTGGTCAAAGAGTTCAGTATATTAGTGTTCTCACGCACTGGCAAATCTAGTGCGTGTGTGAAAGTACTTAGTTATCAGTAAAGAGCATTGTAGAAGTATCTACAACACAGAGACATTCGCATATCACGCCTATAACAAAACCAGGCTGTGACAGAACGAACCTACACTCTTTAACAAGTAAATCGTCGATCGTCTACATATAATCTGGCGTAGAAGTACAAAGGACTATTTTTCCAGTATGGCGGCAAAAACAATTGAACGGAACTTAGAAGCCTAACAAACGTTTCTGCAACAACAAGAAATTAACTCAGGTGCCCTGGCTCCAGCAGGATCTCAAATCGATTCCTAGATCTAATTACCTTACCATAGATCTAAAATATAACCAACTAGACTCATAATACAATATCAAGTTGAAGGTAACTTAGCTAGAAACTTCAGCTTACAGACTCATTTTGAACCAAGATTTGATGCAGATTGATGATAAACACTAGGCTCATGCATCTTAACTTTTAGAGATTTACTACTTCAACATCATCATACACATAATAGTCCATTTAATTAATGTGTATGACACTGAATACAGTTATGCCTGATGAGCCGCAATCTGGGTGAAAAATTACTGTAGCACTATCACTAGGAGGATTGAACTTATCTACATCAGACTACACTAGAAAGCCCCTGTAAGTTTGAATAATAATTGTATGTACTGGTTATACATTGACATAATTTAAAAGTATCCAATAAATTGATGTTGACTATTGAAGATAGTCACTAGTGAGTAACCATTTACATTTTTCATTTTTCTAAGTATTTGTAAGGGTGGCTGGAGAGGGACTATTTTATGACTTTCATAATAATAGGATCTATTAGGGAATATCCTATCTGTTCTTTTACCTTCAATAAGACCCAACGCGTTTGAGGTCATCCTTGTTGGTAGGGAGGTACTAGATCATATTGGGAAATATTTATTAGCTGTTTTATTCTTGTTTGTGTATTTTGTCAGAGTATTCTGTTTGTATTTATATTGTTGTTTGTATAAAGTCTTGTATCTACATATCTGTAATTCTCCTGTCCTATTTCTTCTTTTTATTAATCTCTTTTATAGCAGACTGTGTCGTCATTCATATTGTTTCTGTGTTTTTTTTTTATACATTGTACATATATTTTTGCTTCTTTTTAATTTAATTTTTTTTCTATTATAACTGGCATAAACAATAGCCATACATGCTTCATATTGAGAGATATTTGAGCTATTGCATTTGTGAATATAATTGATTTAATACATATAATTATTTGAATATATGACTATTAAGAAAGTTCATTGAACTTGTATTTGTTTTGTAAAGATACACTTTAGATAATTCACACACATTCTTCCAGTGTAACATATTTGTAACACATCTCATTTTTTGTAACCATATACTTTGATTAATTTACTTCCTTAACTTCTCATTAATTATAAATTAATACATTAACAAATAACTATGGCATCATATGATAAGATTCTAGAACTTGTGAAAGTAATGGAACTAGAAGGTGATAAAAAGAGACAATTTATAGAAAAAGAATTAGAAAAGGCTGAAAAGGAAAAAGATAGGATAGAAAAGGATAAAGATAGGGAAGAGAGAGCTGCGGAAAGAGCTCATCAGAAAGAACTTAAGGACTTAGAAGTAAAACATAAAGAACTAGAGACTAAACAAAAAGAAAGTCAAGACAAAGTAGAGTTAGCTAAATTAAAAGCAACAAAAATTAATCCCAACATTATTACCCAGCAAACTACTAACAAACCATTCATTTCCAAATTTCATAAATTTAATATTAAGGAAGAGACATTAGAAAATTACCTAGTTCAGTTTGAACATATTTCATCCACCTATAATTTAAACAATGAGGATATGGCAAAACATCTGCTGGCTAATTTATCTGGAGAACCCCTAAACATAATAAGCACACTCACAACTGAACAAAAAAAAGACTACCTTGCTGTTAAAACTAGACTTTTGGAACATTTTGGAAAAAGTGAAGACTATTATAGAAAACTCTTTAAAAAAATTAAACTAAATAAAGATGGAGACTTCAATAGAATTATATTTGACATGAAAGCAAATATGCTTAAGTGGTTAGAACTAGCTAAATGTGACATTAAAGATCCAATTCAAATTTTAGACATGATCCTAATTGACAATGTACTATCTAATGTAACAGACTTAGTGTTTACTTTTCTTAAAGAAAAGAAGGTAAAAACAGAAACTAATCTCATTACTAATTTAAACCTTTTTAAAGATAGCCATCCTGGTCATACCATGGATAAAAGAGACCTACATCAATTAGCCGCAACAGTCAGTACATCAAACAGTAATACTAATGATAGATATGATAGATTTAAATTCTCTAACTCAAAAACTTGCTTTAATTGTGGCAAGAAGGGCCATGTTAAAAGCCAATGCAGACAAACTAATACTAGCAACTTTAGATATAGAAGTTACACTAATTACCATAACCCTAGCAACTACAATCAAAATAATTATAACAATCCTAGTAACAATAACAACCAATATACAAATTACAGATCAAACCAGAGTGCAAGCCCTAGAGAAAGAAGGAGCCTTAGAAATAACAACTTCTATTACAATAATTATAATACTAACAGACAATCAAGGAGGGACACATACAATCATCAGTCTAACTACAATACTAACTATCAAAACAGAAACAGAAATAGAGTTAATAACAGTAACAACAATGTCCAAAGAGAAGAAAATGTTGCTTACTTACAAGCAGACATGTCTAAAGTAAATGTCTTTCCATCCTATGTAAATTCAGTAGAGATTAAGGCAATGAGAGATTCTGGTGCGACAACATCAATAGTAAAATCTAATCTAGTCAAACCAGAACAATATTTAAAAGAAACTGTTAAGGTGATCTATGCCAATGTACAAAAATTTGACATATGTAAAACTGCCAAGGTCTGGATTGAATCTCCCTGGATTACAGGCGAGATAAAAGTAGTTGTAATGGATACCCCTGCCCAAGACCTCATAATAGGGAACTCACATGGTGTTAAGGATTTGACAATAACTCAACTAGATTCATGGATAAAAAATAGACAAAAAAATTGGTATCTACATCAACATGAAATAGCAGCTGTACAAACCAGATCACACAAAAAAATAGTGCCAGAGATTGAATTGCCAAATATTCTATTTAATGAGTTAGGAACCACCAGACAAGAATTAATCAAAATGCAAAATAGTGACCCTATAGTACAAGATTTGTTAAGCAAAGACTATAACAAAATAAACTTAAACAATCATCATATCTTAGCCAACAACCTAGCCATAAGATGTAATAGAAGTAAAGATAGTACAAGAATTCAAATAATAATTCCACAAAGCCTAACACCCAAAATACTTAAAATGGCCCATGATGATCCAACAGCAGGCCACTTTGGCAAAAAGAAAACATATGCCAAAATTTCAGAAAAATTCTTTTGGCCCAAGATGAAGACTGAAATAAAAAACTATATAGATTCTTGTTCAGAATGTACTAAACAAAAAGTCATACTTAAGGCACCTCTACAAAAGTCAGATAAAGCCCATTGCTTCTGGGATAAAATAGCCATTGATATTATGGGCCCATTAAATACAAGTACCAAGGGAAATAAATATATATTGGGAATCATAGATATAGCAACCAGATGGGCATAAGCTTTTCCTCTTAGGGATATTAGAGCAGAAGATATATGCACCTCACTAAGAACAATATTCCTAAAGTTTGGATTCCCAAATAAAATTCTATCAGATAATGCATCCAATTTTAAATCAAATTTAAATAAAGCCTTCACAGAAATGACCAACATCAAACTAGTACACAGTACAATTTATTCGCCACAATCTAACGGTATAATTGAAAGATGGAACAAGACAATCAAAGAAATAATTTATAAATTAGAAACAGAAGCAATGAATACTTGGGATCAGACTTTAAACTATGCTATTTTTGCTTACAACACTACTACTCATGAAACAACAAAATTCAGTCCATATGAATTAGTTTTTGATAGGAAACCTAAAGGTCCACTAGAACTATGGGCTGATAATATGTTAGACCTAGAGAACTATGAAGAATTCCATCCATGGATAACACAAACAAAACAAAATTTAAGACAGGGAATAAAGTTAGCTGATATAAAATTGGATAAAAATTTAAACAGACATAGAGACATAAAAAATAAGAACAGATAATTATGGACATTAAACATAGGAGATCAAATATATGTCAAGATAGAAAATAAGTATAGTAAAAACAAAAATGAAGGTCCATATAACATAGTAGGCAAAATAAACAACAAAGTGTACAAAGTAGATAAAAATGGAAAAGAATGTAAACTAAGCATAGACAAACTAGTAAAATTTCCTAAAAGAAAATTGGGAGAGATAGAAGTAATTGATAGGGAAACAGATTCAATAGGAACTATACAAGAATATGCTGCTAACACTATAACTATTCATACTAACACCCAAGACTCATGTAATGATAGGACCAATATAGATAACTTGATAGGGAAATACAATGATGTCATTACATTGAAACTAGGCTGCACTGATCTAATTCAGCATTCAATACACTTAAATAAGACATTACCATCTAAAACAAAGGCATATAATATCCCAAAGGCCTATGAGTAATTAGTAAAGGTAGAACTAAAGAAATTACTAAGTGAAAACAAGATAGAAAAATCAGAAGTATGCTCTTATGCATTACCTATGGTAATTGTTAAGAAAAAAGATAATAATGTAAGAATCTGTTGTGACTATAGAGAACTAAACAATTGTACTATTATAGATCCTGAACCTTTACCTGATACAGACACTATAATTAATATGCTAAGTAGAGCCTCACTGTTTACCACCATGGATCTAAATAGAGGATTCTGGCAAATAAAAATGGAAGAAATGTCTAAACAATACACAGCTTTCAAATGTATTTTACCTGGGTTTGAAGGAATATATGTATGGAATGTCATGCCATTTGGATTAGTTAACAGCACAGCCACTTTCCAAAAATGTATGAGTAATCTATTATCAGGCATAGACAATGTAATTTCATATGTGGATGACATTTGTGTTTTCACTAAGTCAGAAAAGGAACATCTAGAAACACTTGAACAAATATTTGCTCGTCTTAAACAACATAAGATGACAATTGCTCCCAATAAACTAAATCTTGTAAAGGATGAAATTCAATTTTTAAGCTACAACATTGCTAATAACAGAATAACTCCTACCAAAGCAAACATAACTAAAATAAAAAATATTAAGGAACCTAAAACAAAAAAGGATGTAAGAGCACTATTAGGCTTGTGTAACTTTTATAGGAAATTTATACCTCACTATGCCCAACTAATTCAGCCCTTAGTAGAATTTACTAAGAAAAAACATTCAAATATAATAAACTTAGATGATAGCAGCAAAGAAGCACTAACCAGATTAAAAGATAAGTTTAATGAGAAACTAGAATTAGGAAGTATTGATCCTATTTCACAACTCCTACTGTACACTGATGCATCTAATAATGGTATAGGAGCATGCCTACTGCAACAGAAAGAATCATATCTAAAACCTATAGTTCATATAAGTAGAACATTATCTAAGGCAGAAAGAAAATATTCAATAATAGAAAAAGAACTATTAGCTATAATATGGAGCATAGTCAAACTGAAACACTATTTATTAGGAAGATTTTTTACAATTAAATGTGACCATAAACCATTGTTAGCACTTAAAAGAAAAGAACTAAAGAATAACAGAATAAATAGATGGTCATTAATTTTATCTGATTACAAGTTTGACCTACAAAGTATACCTGGTCATGAAAATGTATTAGCTGATTTTTTGTCAAGACAGGTAGATCATGAAACAGATACCAATGAGGACAATGATATTGTACATATCAGTCAAAATATTTTAACTGAATAACTTCATAATATAATTAAAAACAACTGACATTTTTAAATCAGGTCAAGCTGACATTTTTTTTTGTAACTAGGTCATGACATATTTTTGTTACACTTGTATCATTTTATTGGGTCATGATGACATTTTTCCTTTCATTGATGCTATTGTACTATCATTTTTTATTAACTGTGCATTACATATTTATTTATCACAATTTGTCAATAACATAGAATATCACAATAACTAGATGTGCTAATAATTTATATGGTTAGTAAATACAGTAATGTAAACAAACACATTGTAAACAACAGTTAACTACTTGAACTGTTGACCTGACATCTTTTTGAAAAACAACTCACAAATGTAAATATTGTTGATTTTTTTCCAAGTGGTACACATTTGAATATGCTATTCTACTTTAAATACCACATATGTGTGCTAGCAATAGCAATTATAGACAATGTCATAGTAACCTTGTATAATGATGACAGAACTTAAAGTAATACTGAACACAAATATACTTGTATAGATGTATGTAAATTTTTGGAAACTTTTTCAATAAATTCACTTAGTGTGTCAAATGATACACATTGGTTGTGTTATATCATAGAAATAATTTAATGAAAAATGACTTTAAAATTTTATTTTTCTTCTCTTATAATTGAGATGTCAATGTATGTTAACAGGAGGACCACATAGCAATTAAACAATGCATTTGTTAATTAGTATATGGAACCATTCATAGTTAGAATGAATGACATAACATTAATATTTATGTATAATTGAGCAAGCAGTATTGAGGTGATTAATTAGATCAGCTTAAAATGAGTGAATAAGCTACTGGCAATATATATAGAACATTACTATCATATGTACTTTTGTAAAAGATTTTTTTCAAAAATCTTTTCTAGGGGAAGGGGCGTATGTCACGTCAGTTTTAGAACCCCTGTAATATTTTGTGACTAGTAATCACTGAACCATTCCGTGCTTGTTCGCATGAGATTTTGTTTTTTGGTCGGAAGTTGACCACGAGGTGGACGGCAGTTGATTTTTAGACTCTGGTAAGAGAGGAGTGTTTTGGATATTAATGTACAAGTAGAGTGTCATTGAATTGATTTGTATTCAGGACTAATTTTCTTGGATGTATTTTGTGATGGCTGAAGTCGCCAATATCTTTATATTTATATATTTAATGTGAATAAAAACCATGTCTGCTACAAGTGAGTCCATTAATTATTATAAGTATTGTGGTCAAAGAGTTCAGTATATTAGTGTTCTCACGCACTGGCAAATCTAGTGCGTGTGTGAAAGTACTTAGTTATCAGTAAAGAGCATTGTAGAGGTATCTACAACACAAAGACATTCGCATATCACGCCTATAACAAAACCAGGCTGTGACACAAACCCTTTCTTAAATTCAGCCTCTCACGATGTACTTTATTCTTGTCTATCACAAAGCTTTGATTCTGTTTAGTTATGAAGCCAACATCGATAAGCACTGCTGTTGCTAGGGATGCTGCAGCTCTGTCTGATATGCCATATCTGTCTGCTAAATTTGGAAGGGGTATTCGCATCTGACCTTCAGCTACATCATCATCACTACAACTGGATATATCATCACTAGCTACATTATCAATACTACTGGATTTATCATCACTAGCATGAAGTACCTCGTCATCGCTTTCCTTTGCAACACTTTGGTCACTTGCACAACTGTTACTAGATTCTTCTTCACTAAGATTTAAGTTACTCTCAGCACTTTAAAATTTTCTTGGCATTTTACATCTTGTTTCTTCTTCAATTTTTCGTTGTAAACGCTTCTGCAATCTGGTTGTTGCTTGGAAGTCTATATTTGCCATAAACATTTTGCGAGAGTTTCTTTGATCATATAAAAACAACAGTTCATCTGGTGGAACTTTCAAATTTCTAGGACAGTTACAAGATATGCTTACTTGTTTTGTAGAATTGTCATAAGACATACTGCACTTACATGCAGCTTTATCAAACAATGAGTCCAAAGTGGCCAGAAAGGTAGACTGACATTCTGATCTTGATTTAGAACGAGACAGTTGTGAACCTGTTGAAATCATTGTTTCCACACGTTTGATTACAGATCGGTAGTGCATCGTTGGAATGGAAGCTTTGTTCCACAGACTGATAATAGCATCTGATACAGCTCTGTATTTGTCTTTGTTGGAATCATTCTTTCTTTTTTTCATATGCAAGAAATGCTGCGCAACTTGACGATTTGTTGGCAGTACATTGTGAGGAAGTTCACCGGCATCGCCAAATACTGAGTGCCGTGTTACGCTTCTTGTAGCCATTAAGTTACAAAACATTCAATTTATTGTTCTAAATAAATAACCTGCAATAGAAATAACCAACAGGCATACAAATAAAAGCATAATATAGTTACTAAACGCAATTTTCAAATTTAAAAATGGGGCACTTCCTGTAATACAAGAACAATTTAAAATTTTGTTCATTATTTCAGAGGTCATTTGTCAAATAAATACAGAGTTCCGTAATGATATTCCAATATTTTCTCTTTTTCAACCCACCCTAATATATATATATATATATATATATATATATATATATATAAATATACATTAATGTTAACTATTAACTAATAATGTTAACAATAAGTGAACTTACACTAGTCAACAACCCAAGCGGAAATATAACAATTAAATAAAAAAGATAACATATTATGATACGAATGATGAAGTCTTAATGGTAGTTACAACAGCAAGTACACATAATCAAACTATTTTCAATAGCTATAACACATCTCAAATTACGGTGCCACAGTTAAGCAGGGTTTGCAACGCCCTACAGACCAATAACTTCCTACACCTCATCAACGATAGCTACGAGATCAACCAATTAAATTTGGGTTCTCGCTGTGGTCTTTTACGTGTTGAATAGTAAATAGTAGTTTTCAAGATATCGACTCATGTTAGTAAACTATGAGCAGTAGCAGAGCAAGGAGTTTGTCATCATTTAAGGACCAAGGGACTTCACATTTTAAAGGGGGGGGGGGGAGGGCATGCATTTCCTTAATATAAAATACTAGTCGACCGGCGGCATAGCATACGCCACTGTTTTACAGGGCCGGTCTTAGGCTACGGCAACGTATCTGACCGAAGGATCCGCACTTTCATGGAACCTACGCTAATTCAAGGTGTATACATAAGTAAATTAAACCATTTTATAACTTAAAACAGATTTCCCGCGCACTCCTGTCGATTTACCAGAAACTCCTGAGAATCTCCCAAAATTGCAAAATATACGAAAAAGTCCTTAAAATATACGGAAATACATAGAAAACAATTGTCATTTAGGGGTGTCATTCAATATGGAAAACGTCAATTAAAGGCGCTATTAACAAAAAACAGCATTATGCATTAGCTGTAATTGTGTGATCAGGTGAAAAAAGCTTCTCGCGCCTCAAATTAATGAAGAATTACTTGATGTCAACAATTCTCAAAGATAGAATGACACATTTGGTAATTTTTGCTATTGAGTGGGATCTATGTCGGAAACAGAATTATTATGATATACTGTATGACTTTGCTACACGCAAGGCTCGTAAAGTAATTCTGTACGTAGTAAAGAATTAATAAAATGCATAGACGAATTTATTTTCTAATACAAACTCTTAAATTTGACTTATTGTCCGCTTCCCTACCCAAACTTGGCCCCGCTAAATCCATTTCGAATGGGACCCCACATTGCTTATGTCCGGCCCTGCTATTTAGTGTTTGTAAAACGTTTCACATGTTTTGGATGTTCCTTCAGAGTTAACGATAATCTACATCCTAGTCCAAACCTCCTGCATGGGATAGGAGCGGGCAGGTTTTGACAGTCCAGCAAGCAGCCATCCGTAGCGAGCTGTGAAAACGTGTTCTCCCCCCCCCCACTTTTTTGTTTTTTTTCTGGGGTGACTGGGGATCCATTTTTTAAGGACTTTTTCGTATATTTTGCGATTTCGGGAGATTTCCAGCAGCTCCTGCTAAATCGTCAGGAGGGCGCGGGAAATCTGTTTTAAGTTATAAAATGGTTTAATTTAATAATATATAGACCTTAAATTGGAGCGGGTTCTATGAAAGTGCGGGGCCCACTGAGGTCCCATAGGTTGCAGTGGCCTAAGGCCGGCCCTGCAAAAGTTGCGGCGTATGGTACGCCGCCGGTCGACTAGTTTAATATATGTCTCTTTGTCGCCTAACCATGCGGGACATGCACACTTGCTGACTCTCAAACAACCCTCGATAAAAAAAAATCATGGAACGATAACTCTTTTATTTCTACAACTCGAACTAGAGTTACCCCACTAGGTAAATGTGTCTTTCGGGAAATGTTCATACGTGACTAAGTAACATTAAATCAGGTGTTCTCAAGCTTTTACAAGTGAGTGCCACCTAGATCACATTTTTTTTTCCCTTTCCGATTATTCGGCTAGTGGGTATGGGGAAACGCGCGTAAAAGCCAGTGAAACTCTCTACACAGATGGCTCTATGAAGATGATTATGCGGTGATACGATTTCCTATCATCGCAGAGTGTGACAAACTGATGGAAGAAAGTGCAGCATTAAAGTGGATCTTGAGGCAATACATAAAACTTTATGTTCACAAAAAAAGGATTTATACACAACCGCGCCAGCAACGAACCTAGTGATCTTTACATAATTTTTCTCTTCACATCAGGCCCCCGAAATGTAGGAAACATTATGCATACTCTTGATGTTTACATGCAAAGGTCGATGGCCTACAGCGCGTTTAACGAGCAAATGGATCTTTAAAATAGTCCCGCTTAGCTACTTGCACCTGTAACAAACGAAGAGTTTCACTAGCGGGGTTCTATAGTACTAAATAGACCTATCAAAGCTAAATAAGAAAGGAAGTAAGTAATTACACCTTTCAGACCTTGATATCTAACTCGAGGCTATGGGATGTAAAAGTCAACATTCGAACCAGTGACCATCAGTTTTAAAGCCTAAATCTTCACCACTTAGCCACAATACCCGCCAAATAATATACTAATGTAAATTATCGAAATAAACGTAGGTGCGTCATTTTTAAACTAGAGATTAATTTATTGGATTAGTAGCTAGTTTTATATGTTCTTTACACAATTTTAGAGCCCATTCGCATTACTAAAACGTTTTGATTGTATCAATAATTAACAATTCAAGTTATACATTTTGTTATACGACATTTATCGGTTTCCAAGTATACATTTTCGCAAGGTATCAGTTCTACATGATAACGCCAACACAGACCAACGTAATCCTTGTGAAAAGAATAACATCATCCCGGAATGACATTTTACTCGAGTTCTTTGTGTAAAATTTTTTTCTTATAATTTATTATATTTCTTAAAAACTTATTATTACCTTTTCGAATAGGGACATAATTTTAGAGCCTTAAAATTCAATAAATTATTTTTGTTTAAATCACAGAGAGCCTCATTCGATTTTATTACACGATACAGGAAACTTATATTTAGACCGCCAATTCAAATATACAAATTTCATATTTTTAGTTTTCATACATATGTAAGTGTTCAAAAAGAGATAACTGTGTCATTTCAAAGCTGTATTAATAAATGCTAGATCTAACTTCTTTTGGCATTCATTTCTGTATTATTGTAAATAACGCCGTGACTTACTTATTATAAATTTAAACTATAAGTACTTTCTTTAAATTGCTCATTTCACAAAAGACTTACTGTTATTTCTCTACATCAAATTATAAATATTTTTTACTATAACACTTGTGTTGGTTATTCAGTATTTAGTGTCATTTATTTATCGCAAACATTGTAATATTGCTAATTGTATCTACTATTATTTTCATAATATTTTGTGTTGTAGAATTCATGTCTTCTATTATGCTTGTAATATTGTTATCCATATGTGAGCTTGCGCTCCTAGATCTAATTTAATTTATATTATTTACATAGGCCAGGGCTATGATGTTTGTTATTTAGTGTCCTATTCAATTTTTATAGTTCAGTGCTGATTATTTGGTAGTTCCCGCTATTTATAACTTTCTGCTAGTTCTAGTCTTTTTCTGTTATTTGTGTTTTACCCGTAGAGGAAAAGTAGTTTTTAAAATAGTTAACTAGCCTTGGAGCTGTGGATGTTATTTTCTATTTTTTGTCTTAGGTTAGTTCTGCTTATTTTTGTCTTTGGCATTAGTGTTGGAATAGTTGTTATTTTTTTATATCAGTTTATGTGCAGGTCTGTAGACGGTATAGAGCCCCCAGATGAGTTTAGAATAGAAATAACTTTTTATATTCCTTTTTGTATTTTTATAGGTTTAAATTTTAAGATTCTCTTTTTAATGCCGTTTAATTTGGTATATAATGTTTTGTAGTCCGTGTCTGTAGTAATTTGCTAGGTTTTATTGTTGTGTACGGCTAGGTACAAATTAGGGAAATAGGTAGTCCAGTTTAGTTTTAAATAATTAGTGTGACGTCATGCTCTCCGATACGTTCGCGCTGACCAGTTATAGCTGGCTCCGGGACCACGTTGAATTCTTTTTTTGTCTCGACCAGTGGTCAGTGCGGACAGTGGTGTTTGTATAGAGTTAGTTTGTGTAGTGCTATTTCAGCTGGGACTGCCTGTAAGTTGTAGATTGTTTTTATTTTTGCTTTCTTTTATTGTATTAGTATTGATTGTTTCTGCATCTATAGCTATAGTCTAGATGCAGACTGATTAGTGTAGTGGCGTCACTGGCTAGTTAATTAGCCATGATTGCCTCTGATGGAGCCGGAAGCTCTGTAGATTTGGTTAGTGTCACCCAGTTGCCCCCGCCTTAATGCTTTTGCTTTTCTATACTATGTCTAGGTGTAAATATTTTATTATTTTGTTTTCTATGTAATTTTATTATTTTTAGGATAACCACTGCATTTAAGTTGGCGGTTTGTCCTTCTTTTTAATGTGAAAGATGGCTGCGGCCTAAGCATTGCTGTCATGGCGGTTTGTTTAGTCTGATCTACTATTATTTAGATATAGCTTGTGCATTGTAGTCTAGCCTGACCTGTGTTGGTTGTGGCTGAGACTTTAGCAATTCATGTATTGCTTTTATTAGCTACATGTAGGTAATTGAAATTACCTCATGCTCGTATTGTGAGTATGCACTAGACCAGTCCAGTCTAATATAGCGTTATAGTACATTATTATTTTATTTTGTAAATATTGTTTTATGTTTGTTTATTTTGTAATTGCAGGCTATAATTCCTGCACTGCTGTCTGCATTGCTGCGGCTACTGCATTGCTGCTGTATTGTTACTGCATTGCTGCTGCTACTGCATTGCTGCTACTGCATTGCTGTCTGCCTAACTGTCTGCCACAGTTATTACTGTATTACTTCTTTAACTCTGGTAAACTATTTAATGTTTCAAGGCTGCGGGCAAAAACCAAGGTTAGGAAGCTACTCGTCAGGGAACTCCTGTATGCTGATGATGCAGCTATTGTGGCCGATTCTGATATTCAGCTACAGTGCCTGGTTGACAAATTATCTGCTGCTTGCCAGAAGTTCGGCTTAAACATCAGTTAAAGCAAGACTAAGATACTTGTCCAAAACACAAACACTGCACCTCAAGTAAGCATTAATGGCCAACCACTAGAAATTGTTGATCACTTTTGTTACCTTGGCTCCATCATATCCAACAACACTCTACTGGATAAAGACATAAACAACAGGATAGCCAAGGCAATGGCCACCATGTCACGGCTGCAGAAAAGAGTCTGGGACAACATATTGTTGACTAACAGTACTAAAGCCCTAGTCTACCGGACCTGTGTGTTGAGCACCTTGCTGTACGGAAGTGAAACATGGTCAACCTACTCATGGCAGGAAAAAAAGCTGAATGTTTTCCACCTCCGATGCCTAAGGCGGATCTTTAAAATAAGGTGGCAAGATAAGATAACCAATGAGGAAGTGCTACAAAGAGCAGGGTGCCAGGACATCCGCTCTGTTATCAGCAGCAGACGCCTTGGCTGGCTTGGCCACGTTCGTAGAATGCCAGAAGGTCGACTTCCACAGGACATCCTGTATGGCGATCTGATAGAAGGCAGGAGAGCCGCTGGTCGCCCACTTTTACGTTATACGGATGTATGCAAACGCGACATGAAGCTCTTCAAAATCGACACTGGCAACTGGGAAGAGGTGGCACCGGACAGATCCTCATGGAGAGAGAGCATAAAGGAAGGGTCAAAGATTGCAGATGCCATACACAACAGAAGCAGAAAGAAGGGTGAAAATGCAACGGCGCCTGGTGATTATATATGCCCAACCTGCGATCGCAGCTGTGTATCAAGGATTGGCCTCTTTAGTCACACAAGAAGTTGCAAAGGGAAAAGATCGTCTCTCGAGACGTAAAATGCCACAGACTTCTTTACTCTATTACTGCATAGCTGTCTGCTGTAGTTCTCAGTTACAATAGTTTATTGTTTTGTAGGTTATTTTAGTGGTTTATTGCCTTGTAAGGTGTCTTGGTGGATTTTGGTGAATCGGGTTAACTAGTGGTTTTATTTGGGTTTGGTTTGTTGGATAGTGATTGTAGTTGTAATAGTATAAATTAAGTAGAGTTGATTAGTCGTTTAGTTTTTTGTTTATCTAGTTGTTTACGTATATTTTCTTTTGTATATATATTTTTATTGATTTGTTTTTTTCTCGTGTAAATAAAGTGTATATAAGTTCATTTTAATCTTAGTTTCGTTATCTTGCTTTAGTTAGTTAAGTTTAGTTTAGCTTAGTTTAATTGTGCTGTCTGGTTGCTTAGGCTACTCTAGCCCCTTGGTCACCATACCGAGGTGCACAGATTGGGCCCACCCAGTAGAGCTACCATCTGCCTACTGTCGGTAAATTCAAATGTTGAGCAGCAAGTAACAACAGCCTAGGGCCTCACCTAACAGTAGTGAGCGCCACACCTGACCTGCTCACACATATTTAATCTCGTCTTTTTTTTATATTTTCTGCATTTGTATCGACATTTTCTATAAGGCTTGTACAATTTCTTTCAATACCCGCCACAATGATCTTCATAGTTTGTGTTTTTATATCCAAGTCTTCGTTAATGGTTGAAATATTTTCATAAGTTAATTCTATTTCTTCTCACGGCAAAAAATAGCTGGGCCGTCCCGGTGCTCCTCTAATAATTCGGTGTCATCAATTGCATAGATACCGACCTACATGACATTGTGACATTGACAGACTCACGAGGAAATTATTAACCAAATTCCGATGTTTACACCCCAAGTCCTCCACCATAAGGCTATACCTTCCCCGGAAGTAGCAATTATACATAAAACACTGAATCATAATCTTCAAATACAAAAACAAAATTTTATAAAATACTCGGAAAGACACAAAGATAAAGGCATACTCCTCGTCCCTTATACGACGACAAATTTGTACAAATTCTCCTTCTTCCCTAATGCTATTAGAAAAAAAGAAAGGGTTGCCTGAACTAGCCAGGAAAACCAGTGACTTGGCAGAATTTAAATCATTGGTTAATTTGCATGACTAAATGCATGACGCGTAGGACCTAATCATCTTCTTTTTTGAAGTAAGATAAAGTAAGAAAGACAGGGTGAGTTAATATAGTCTTTGTTAAAAACCGTCGTACTTGATGCCTGAAAAATGGATTATGGACATTGAGAGACTCGGAGAGTGCTGTCGTTTGTCTATATTTAAGTTTGAATAGGAAAAGTTTGGTTGAACAAAAAAAACAAAAAAAAAAACAAGGATTCTTATTAATTGAAGGCTGAAATCTGTGCATTTGGTTTTTCTTTTTAATAAATACGGAGATGTTCTTTTAAGTAAATCCTCTTTGATTTGCGTCACTTAGATCTAGAAAACAAAAAGATTATTTAAGAATAAAACATTCTAAACTCCAGGTAGCACCTATCCTATACATACTCCAATAGAGAAATTATTGTATGCTTGCATCATACCAGGTGACCGAGACTTGCGGGTGAATGATTTAAGAAATATATTTGTATGTATGTTATTCATAAAGTCCTTTGTTTAATAGATAAATAACAAATAAATAACATTTTGTCTTTATAACTTGCATATATTTACTTTTCATTGTGTAGTTATCATATTTATGATTTATATTTATGTGACAACTTGATAAATTATATAGTTATTATAAATAGCAACTTACGATTTTATATCTCATTATATGCTTTTCAAATTTATAGCTTTACGCAGCATGCAAATTAAAATTGTAATGACATAAAGTAATGTAGAGAATTAGAACGTAAGGTTAGGTTATGTAACAATTCTATAGCAATTCCTTAATTATTATATCTATATGATATGAAACGGAAAAAAAAGACCAGATACTGAAGTCGTTTTAAGACTGGACCAGCAAAGCATCCATACATTCCTGAAGTAATTCCAGTTGCTATTGGCAAGCCTTATCTGCTTAGACCCAGCCACTTGGGAGACAGAAGCGCGTGACAGAGCATCATGGCGTAGCGCTGTGAAAACTGCCGCACAAATTGCTGAGGAAGAGAGAACAGCGCTGGCAGAAAAGAGTCAGAGAAAAAACAAGCAAGGTCATTGACACTAGATCCAGCTGGAATAACCTGCTCAGTGTGCAACCGATCATTCCGGGCTCACATAGGTCTCACCAGTCACATTATCTGGTACAAAACCCCATCGCAAAGCCCTTATTCTCCTGGTAGACAAAAGTGGTTATAATCAAACATCGATTGACGAACTTTAGATCTATATGTAAATAACAAACATGTTTATATGTGTCAACTAGGAGATGAGTTACGACATTTTATATGTATGAAACTGGACTATAACAAATGTCTAAACACATGAATTTGTTTCTCTTTAACTTTTTATAACTTGTGTAACTATGATAGCAACTTAGAAGTTAAAAAAAAAATACTTTGGTACATACTTTTTACATTCATTGCTTTGTGTTTCAAACAAAATAAGCTTTGGTGGAATAAAACAATGTAGATAATTAGAACATTAGGTATCGTACAAATATATAATAGAAATAACTAATTATAAAGTGAATTGTGTTGTCGAACTGAAAAGCACTATTAATTTGAATCACAATCAGTTACTTTTGTAATTCATTTGTAAAGCTTATCTTGCATGTCAGTGCTCTGGGATAGAAAACGTATCTGGGAGTTTTCCGCGATGTTTTTAAGGTGATCAGTTGATGCAGCTCTTTTTACAAGGAAGCACTTTTTCAAATTGTTATTCCAGAAGAGATGCAAGAGTGCTATTATTGATGGTGTTTTATCCTGTTTGTGTTGAAGTAAACATTTGAGCCATTTAATTCTTTTTAATACTTTAAAACAATTAAAATTAGACAATGGCTTGAATATTCAGGGTCCTCTTGGAAATTCTACGAAGACGCCTTTAAGTTTGTGTAATAACACAAAACTCTCTGTGTAATATTGTTTTAAGTATTTTAAGGCATTCTACATACAATTTTCATTGTAAACACAGAGCTAGGTAGTATAGCATATAAAACACACACATCTACAACAAAAAGCTTTTTTTACGTTTATTTATGACTTTTAAAAAAATTGACTTTAAAATCTATCCAATGCGTGCTTTGTTTATTTTTAAGTGTCATACAATTGAATAATAATATGTAGTCCATTATTTATTCCCTTACTTCGCATAAGAATCCAACTTGTCTACTGTTAAAATTAACACATCCAATATCATCTAAATTCCAATTAAAATTGTTGTTAAAAGCTTGGCAGTCTTGAGCACCTTGATGATCATCTGGTTGTCCTACGTCCCAGAAGAAGTCTACTTTGGTTAAGCTGTGTCCGTTGATCCACAATCCTTCATGATCTTCATCTGTGCCCCCTGCCAGTACAAGAACGAAGCGAGACGCCTTTTCAAACAGAAAATGTTTAATAAATTCAAGTTCTTGAACGGTGTTAACTTCCACAAGAAAGCTTCCAACCAGTCCACACATGGCCTGGCCAAAACTTGGATAAAAGAAAAGTGATTCTTTTGACAAGAGATATGTCCTGCCTTAAAATTTGGTCGAGTCAAAAATATGCTTTCTTAAACAGCTCTAAAGATGTTTTAGGAAAAATCTCACGTAATGCATGAGTTGGAGTCTCAGAGATTTCTCTTTTTAATTCATTTTCGTATAAAGATTGATGCCCAGATTCTGTAATTGAAAATAAAAAGTTTTAAATATCAACACCATTCTATAATCACCAAAACATGTATTTTTCTCTCTAATAGATGCTATTAGTTTTATGTGGTCTGTCTGTCCGTCCCGTTTAGATCTCGAAAAACTAGAAAAGAGTTACAATCCAACATCATGATATTTAAGCTCTTTTAAAGTTCTAATGCAACGATTAATTTCTTCTTCTCTGAAAGCGAAAAATTGCAAGCAGTTTTTTTCCATAAAATATACCATATTTACAACTATTCACTATTAGTAGTAACAAACAAACATGGTAGGTTATTAGTTAAGGGAAATTATCATTTATCCTATTTCTAACACATTTATGCCAAAAGATTTTAGATTTTTTTTTAATTTTTTTTTTACAAATGTAGCGCTACGTTTTAATATGTTCTGTCTTACTCTTACTACTAATCTATTTTGTATGCATATAAGTGAAACAAACTTTTAAAGAATAATTAACAAGTAGTTTTTCATATTATCGCGCGAACTGGTGCTGAACACAAAGAAAGCACAAAACACTTAACTAAGAGATTATTTATTTTTGTACGGAAATGTTTAATGTCTTTTTGATTGGGATTTGAATAAGAGCTTGACCCTTTAAAAAACAGTTAGATTAATTAAGTAATCATTATAAGACATCGATTACGCCAAGTTCGCATACAACTTTATCTTCACTTTCACTTATCCCTTGGTCTGCTGCACCGTTGGCGCACCACATAAGATCCGTCAACCTTCTTTCTCCATTCTTCTCTGTCATTTGCCTTTCATAGTATTTCATTGTGATATTCTTTCTGAAAATATTTTTTTGTTCGGTTCCGATGCGAAAGATCAGACGTTGATCTTGCGATAGCTTATAATAGGCATCATATTTTCATTGTAAACACAGAGCTAGGTAGTACATCAAATCTATGAGTAAACACATAGCATATAAAACACACACATCTACAACAAAAAGCTTTTTTTACGTTTATTTATGACTTTTAAAAAAATTGACTTTAAAATCTTTCCAATGCGTGCTTTGTTTATTTTTAAGTGTCATACAATTCGGATGATATCTTGTCCATTTCTCATTTATCGTATTTACTATTAGTTTCTTCATTTCTTCATACTCATCACGAAAAAATATAAATAAAGTGTATCCATCTATTGGAGTTGACAGTTGAAATTTAACTAACAAGGGGAAGTAAACTAATATATATTATGAACTTTGTTTTGATCCTAGTTATCTCTCTTTGAGAAAAAAAAAACTATTTGTCCTTGAGGATGCTAACAATGCTTTTAGGTAATGGATGTTTTAATCACGAAATTGTTTTGTAGGATTTATTGAAGTATAGGCTAAAGATGTGTTCTCCCTTTGGGACAAAAATAATTTCTGATCATACAGTGCTATTTCCGTAATACACATGAATAGCTTAGTCTGAAGTTCATGTCCGTCCATGTAAACTTATTATAGGCTTCAAAATTGTGCACTATAAACTGTGTCAAATACATACTATGTTGCACACAAATATATTTACATTGCTTACATATGTGCACCCAAATATTGTGA
Organism: Biomphalaria sudanica; assembly: GCA_036873155.1. Classification (NCBI taxonomy): domain Eukaryota; kingdom Metazoa; phylum Mollusca; class Gastropoda; family Planorbidae; genus Biomphalaria; species Biomphalaria sudanica. Next base: position 50,635 of record JAZGLO010000168.1, on the reverse strand, counting down.
TATTACTGTAGTACCAAACATCTGAATTTTTTTAAATCTTTAAATATTACTCTGAACTGTCTATGGTTAAGATATTTAACTCTGATAAGTTTGGTCACTGAGATAATTGTGTCAATATTATGTTTGATAATCAATTCAGTTTAGAGTTTATGATCGGCATATTGTTCTTTAATTTGTTTTTCTCTGTCAAAACATGGACTCCGTCAGTTGTTACACTTGCAGTTTTGTTACATGCCAACTTAACACTTTCAAAACAGTTCTTTATAGTATTGATAAATACGTTTGTATCTTTTACTTAATGTTTGAAATAAAAATATTTGTTCACTTTAAACTTTTTCAATGACTAGGATAATGTTACATTTTAGTCTCTTCATCAGGAGTAATAAAAAGAGTCAGAAGTTTCAATAATATATGTATATTTAAATATATAAATATTTATTTCTAATATATTTGCATTGTATAATCCGTGAGTACACCTTATTTCTGTAGGTGTACGCGGGCCGCAAAAACAAAACACTCCGGCGGGCGCCTGTGTTCCGCGTATCGTAATTTGCCCACCCCCTGCCCTAAGCCATCAAGAGAAATGCCTCAACATAACTATTTCACTGTTGTTGTTTTTTTTATTCTCATATTTATATATATATATATATATATATATATATATATATATATATGAGTACGCATGTTTATACACAGGGCTATTTACAAGTAACATTTACATTAAAACACTATAAATGGCCTGTCATGTAGAAATAACTATAGTCATGCAACTGGTTCAAACTTGATCAGTACGCGTTTTCCTATTTAAATTCGAATGAATGTCGTTTATTTACAAAATATACGATGCTAGTTGGTCACTTCCGGCTATTTGTTTTCATTAATGCCATAGTGAACTGTTAAACAATGATAGCCTTGTTGAATCGACAGGTCATAAGATTGCTATCTTTACCCAAACTGAAGGGCATTTGAAAATAAAAATGTCACATTAAGAGCTAGCATGGTGATTGGTATCAAACTATATACATATACATATATGCAAGTAAAGCTTCCAAAATATGGAGTAACAAGACCTAGTTAATGAAAACTATTCTGGATTGCGAACCTGAAGGCGACAAGGAAATCTAGGATCGCGGGGCATGGGACTGTTGCATCACTTGCCAAGGGTCGCTACTGCTTATAGTAATTATTTATTCAATTATTACCACCGATGATTGACTTTCTCTATTTTTTCCCCTAAGTTTATACTTTTTATTATTTTATTTTCTTTATTCATTCTTCACTCGTGGTCTCTGTACTTCTAGTTGGTTGTGAAAGTTGGACATTCAACGCTGATGCTGAACGAAGTATTCAAGCCTTTGAGAGTAAATGCTACAGAAATATGCTGGGTGTTAGATATCAAGAAATGAAAACAAACGGGTTTATCTAATTAAAAGTCAACACAATAACTGGTTCAGTGATTACACCATTCTGTAAAGAGACTAAATCTGAGATGGTTTGGTCATATTGTGGTCACTGTCAAAAGTCATTCTTCAAGGTACATTAAAGGGAGCGCAGAAGAAAGGGTCGTCCAAAGAAAAGCTGGCTGGATGAACATAAAAGAATGGACGCCAGCTTCTCACATGATATCCTACCAAGAAGAGATGTTGACCTGGAATAGTGGAGGGATATGTTTACTTAGACTTAACACCCCTACAACGAAAGTCCGGAGATACATGATGAATGACTTTTGATTAACTCAGCCATTGTTTTCAATTTTCTGTTTTGAATGAGTGTTGCTCTAGTTCAATGTTATTGACTACGCCCCTGCATGACATCATTAGGTGTGTCTCTTTTTTTTCTCTAACCTTAATGAAACTTTCACAAGTGACAGGACTAAGGAGAACAATGTACACAGGTTGCTTTATAGCTCAGTGGTTCTAAAAATATTTATTTCGACATTTTGTTTCAGATTGGATGCACTAATTCATTTTTTTGATCCGCCTTCTCAGCAAGAGGTAGGCTTGATCCTAGAGAATATTGAAATATTCAAACCAAACTAAAAAAACATAAATTATAAAATACTAGTCGAACCACGGTGTAGCATAGGTAACTGCATCAACACACACCACAATAGGACCGAACTTTCATAGGACCCGCGCTAATTCTAGGTGTAAATTATTACATTAAACAATTTTATAACTTATAACAGATTTCCCACGGCTTCCCTATTTACTAGGAGCTCTTAGAAATCTCCTGAAATTGCTAAATATACGAAAAAGTCCAGGAAATCTCCGGAAATTATTAAAACCTTTTGAAAAGTCATAAAAATCTTCTAGAATATGTAGACAAAAAAAATGTCATTTTGGGGTGTCATTCAATATGGAAAAGGCAAATCCTATGCGTGATAAAATAACGGCATCAGGCAATATCCTTAATTGTAGAATCTGGTGAAAGAAGCTGAGCGTTATCCATATAGTAAATATGATTTTTATAGTGTAATGTATGACTTCGCTACACGCAAGACTCGTAAAATAATTCTGTACATAGTAAAAAATGAATAAAATGGAAATACGAATTTATTTTCTAATTCAAACTCATAATTTTCACTTATTATCCGTATCCCCCTACCCAAACTTGTCCCCGCGAAATCCTGCACTGCTATTTAGTTACGGGTGAATTCTACTTGATCTCCCCCCCCCTTTTTTTGTTCCTGTAAAATAACGTGGGGTAGCTCTAGTCAAACTTGCAGAAATAAAAGAGTGATCTTTCCATTACTACCTGGTGTCCAAACTGTTGAGCCATGAAGAGAAATATAAATATAGATTATGCACTCAAAAAAAACAACATGTTTGTTAAAAGAAATGCGAAATTGTGCACATAGGTTAAGGTTATAATACTGTATACAAAATCTTTTCGGTTATATATATATATAAAAAGACATTATTTCAGTAAAGAAGATGACCTCTTCCTACGCGTGTCCTTGTGTTAATATAAGTATGCATTTTAATCAATGACTTAAACTCTGCCAAGTCCTTCGGTTTTCCTGCTGATTAATGCAACCAATTCCTTGCCCTAGTAGCACTAGTGATGAAGCATTTGTATAGATTTGTTTTCACAGCACGATGTCTGTACCTATTTCGTTGTGTCTTTGTGAATAACTTATTAGGTTTTTGTGTTTTAAGATTATGGTTTAAGGCTTTATGTATAGTTGTTACTTTAAGTTTTATATTAAACACTGATGTGTGTCGCTTATATGTACTATTTAATGCACAAGAGAACTTGTCCTTTGAAATAACAAAGAATGTTTCTTGAACCAAAGTTAATGTAAACTAGAATAGTCATTAGTTTCGTTACCTGTGTACTATTGAGTACTAACCACTACACAATATATTATATACAATTTTATACTGTAATCCTCTACTGGTGTTACAATTAAAAAATATCTTATATTCTTATTCACTTGGCACAGTGATCATGCAACCTGGCGCTTACAATGTCAGTTAAAAAAATATTGTAACTAAATTTCGTATTTTTTTAAATTTTATGATTTTTACGTGAGACGGATGTCAGTAGAAACACCAGAAAAAAAATTAAACACAGCAGCAAAGTCCTCATTTTTAGATATTTAGTTTTAGGCAGAGTTCGACAAGGGAGAGAACTAACAGCCTTATATAGTCAAGAAAACAAAAAAGAAATCGGAAGACTATAGGATCATTCAAAAACAATGCACAAATACATGTTTTATTAGGTCAAGTATTTTCGACAGTGTTAAAAATTTTGATGCGTTTCTTTAAAATGCGTCCTACTTTTCTATAAACTCTTCATAGGTTAAAGCTAGAAGTTATATACTTGGTGGAGGAGTATTTAGAAAACGGATGTAGCGAATTTTTCTAGGATGTCAATGCAGAGGTGCCACTAGAAACAAAGATTATGGTTCAAAACAGAAATATAACATTTATTTTAAATAGACCCGAGTGGCGTAGCTAGGGTTGATGGAGGAGCGGGTCCAAATTCGAAAATCCCCCTGGCGCCCACTTGAGGGCATCCCCTAAATGAGTGCCTGGAATAGGCTCTGACGTTAGACTCTACGTCATTATCCCAATGCATGATGTCAATGTCAAAATGCTGGACCCCACAGAGGTAACCCCCACGGCCCCCGAATCTTTAGCTAATGTCAGGTGGGTTTTGTCGCTTAGGTATGATATTATGGTCCCGTACCCTAACCTGAACAGAGAAACGCAAGAACCTAAAGGCAACAGCAATGTACAGTATTTAACAACAAGATTGTACTTTTAACAATTTAATGAATATATGATATGATGAAGCGTACATTATGAATAATTATTGTCAGGACTGAGTTCTGGTCAGCCTGGGTCTCCTGTTTACTGTAGAGGAGAAGGGGGGCAATTCGGGTTGTTGACTTTGAGACTGTTATTGTTTTGGGTTGTTTTGATTTGGTGAGATGTTTTTGTTGAAAATAATGTAACTCATAATAGGGCAGTGTGGTTTTGTTCCTAGTCCAGGACAGTTGGACTTTAGGATATAGATATAGTCGAAGTGTAGACTCTAATTATTTCTCTGTGTTGTCACTATTCAGTCTATGGAATATTAAGCTGATATATTTTTAATTGATACTGGATATTTCAAATGTCTGAACTGATTCTGTATTATAGTACAGATAATGTAATAAACATGTTATATGTCTGTGAGTTGGCATTCTGAATATTTGTTCTATCGTTGTATGTGTCGTTGTGGTATTGCCCAGGACTTGGGTACATTTAGTAATACACATACGTATATTAGAGAAGAAATGAGTCTTGACATTTTGGGGGCCTGTCCAAAACAACTACATGCGATGGATGCATCAATCTCCAGTGAAGCATCTGCTGCATCCAGATAGAGTATATCTCTGAGTACTATAACCTGAAGTATCTGCTGTATCCAGACAGTATATATCAATAACATTTATAAAGCAATTCAAAGTACATTCAGATGAACTATAGCACACCTTAAGCTCGGTGCCATAGTCGATCAGGCCTCTCAACACCAACTCAACGCCATGGGCACTATTCAACTACCAAGCCCACAGCTCAGACTTGACTCCAGCAGAGTCCCAAGTCTGCGACCCCAATACTGGGGAAGAAAACCCATACAAGAAACTCACTGGAGATCTAGCCTCATCACACAACAGCAGCAAACACAAGTCAGCAAAAAATGACATCAACAAAATCGAGTTCCTAGAAACCAAAACTCACAATCTCTTCTGGTACACAAAGGGAAAACACCAAAAGAAGATGCGCATGACAGCTAAGCTATCACTTAAAATGATATATAGACTTTCTTACTTCAAAATGAAATGAAGCAAAATTCCCTACAAATAAACATCTGTACTCTATTTGTGCTGGCCGCATGACACTCTCGTTAACTGTAGGCCACAGAAACAGATGACCCTTACATCATCTTCCCTATAGACCAGAAGGTCTGAAGGGGGGTAACTTTACCTTTTACTTTCTTTTAAGTCCATGATTTGTCTCCCTTTCATCAGATATCAAACCAGTCACTTATCTATAATATAAAGCAGAGAGTAAGGTGTATGTATGTATTTATACGTATGCGTCTCTATAAATATTAAAACCGTTTGACCAGTCTTAATACGACTTAGCTTAAAAATTATTTAGATGATGGTGTAGAGTGTAGACTGTCGTGTATGTTTAATGTCCAGCCCACAACCTGAAGGCCCTCAAAAAAGTACCTAATTGAATCTCCATTAAAGAAAAACATAGATCTAAATTTTGTCATATAGATCAGTACTACCCAAACTAAGGCCCGCGGGTCAAATCCGGCTAGTATTGACATGAATTATGATGAGCCAGCTTTTGGGATTTATCATTCTCCGCCTTGAAAAACTGGCTCTCCCTTTCCTCGCCTTGACCGTGGAAACACACATTAAACATATAAGACACCCCCCAACCAATCATATCCATGCCATTTCGTTAATTCTTTATATTTAAGTAACTATTTTCTCTTATTTAAAATGTTGGTCCCTTGTGCTGCATTCATATATGTGATAATTTGTAAAACAATGTTCTCATGTTTAGACATCGCGATCTATGGGGCAGATGACTTAAAGGTCATCTGGTTCTTTAGCCCGTGGTTGACGAGACTGTTATGTGGCCAGCACAACGACCAAACGTCTTTATTTGTCTCCATCTGTCAGGTACCCATGAGGGATGGGTCAACTCAGAGGCGTCCTAATGGTCCTGAAGTAAAAAGAAAATCGCAGTCTCACCAGGATTCGAATTCGAAATCCCCAGTTCGGGAGCCAAGAGCTTTACAGATGGATCACTGCATCTGCTTCTTTCTTTTTCATTGATGACACTTTGCTGGTTGCGTTAAAATATTTTGGTGTCTGTCAGAAGTTTAAAGTTTTGACTTGCAGACCAGGGACAGATAACTATGACACCTCTACTCTTACAACACGATGGAATCCTCGAATAGATGAAGTTTCTAATAATTATAATAATAATATACAATCAGGGCCGGCCAAAACAATTGCTGTGCCCAATGAGACAAGGATTGCCCGAGACTCCGTCTGGGTAGGGATAAGCATAATGTCGAAAATTAAGTTTTGTATTGGAAAATAAATTCGTCTTTGCAAAATTTTTTTAATAAATGAAAGCTGGCAATGCAGTTTTTTTTTTCTATCGCGCGTCGGATTGGCTTCCCAAAAAGACAATGCTGTCTATTTTTTTTTCACGAGATTTTTATTTGTTTTCATGAGATATGAGATTTCCAGGACTTTGTATATATATATATATATATATATATATATATATATATATATATATATATATATATATATATATATATATATATATATATATATATATATATATATATATATTGCAATTACAAAAGATTTCCATGTGGCCCTGAAAAGTTATAATGGTTTAATTAAAAAAAGTACACCTAGATATAGCGCGGGGCCCATAAAAATTATGAAAGTAAGGGGACAACTGCGACCGCATGGGCTGAAGTGGCCTAAGTCCGGCCCTGTATACAATAATAAATAATACTGACAATAAAATAAAAGTTTATCCTTGAACTTATGTGTTTACATTTGTTGAGTAGAATGATTAGAATGAGACTTTTTGAGTCCAACTACTCAAATCCACTTCACTAAATTAAAAAAAAATCCTTTTGGCTGTTAACTGTCTTTTGTGCATTGTCCTCATAAGAATATACCAGTATCAAATACCGAACCAGCCGTTGTTTCAAGCCTCTTCGATCTCTCTTCAAGCACTTTAAATTTTATGTTGCTAGCTTTTAAACAGGGGCTGACTGGTTTTATTGGATTTCGGGCAAATGCCCGGTGAGCCGGTAGAGGAATTGAAAGGGACGCATGAATGTCATTCTGACATGTATTAAATTGTTAATTATTTTATAATATTCTCATATAAAAGTGACCATCTGAGCATCATGTTTAAAGAAATCTTTTATTGACTCTAGAGCAGGGGCTCTCAACCTGTGGTTCGCGACCCCCTTGAGGGTCGATTGACGATTTGCCATGGGACACCAGAGACTATCGAAAAAAATGAATAGTTTTGTCTTTTCTTCTTTTGCTGTGTGTCTGAGCGAGGAGGGGGGGGTCGCGGCAAAGTATGGGATTGTAAAGAGGGGTCACCAAGCCTTAAAGGTTGAGAACCACTGCTCTAGAGCGTAATACTAATTAAATCTAACACATTTACGAAACAATGCAACAGCCTACATCCGTTGACAGTGCTACTAGTAGGCTTTATCCTGTTAGGTTCTAGTCACACTTAGCGATTAAAGAGCAACATAAGGCTTATATTTACTTATAAAGATCACAGTATGCATGCGTACAGTTATCGATACATTAGTAAACTTGTAACAATAACTTTGAGGACAGGTAGGGTCTGCCATTGGATATATGATATACAAATTATGGGTTAGATGTACAGAAATGAATGGGCCGATTTTGTCACCCAGTCCGATCCTGCTTTACAATATTATGTCAGACTTTTAAAAAATACTATTGTAGATTTGCACAAGTGGATCGAGAATTTTTTGAGTGAGGGATGGATTTTTTTCCAAACCCTAACACCAAGTAAACCCTAACTCTACGTGTAAATGCATAGAGAGAGAGAGAGAGAAATAGATAGAAAGAGATAGATAGATAGATACATAGATATAGATATAAAGATATATATGCATATATATAATAATAAGGCTTGACTTCGAGACCAAAGAGTAGTGAAGAATATAGTGTTTCCCGGGACTGCGAATCCCATCTTCGACCTACATATTTAGCCAACTCCAGAACAAGTATAACCATTGTCCGCAGGTGGTCGATTTAGATTTTCTTTTCGCCGTCTGCGTTTGTCCGCGGCAGCGGATTTTTTTGGGGTCTCAAATGTGTATCCAGCGGCCTTTGTGAGTGACCTCCAGCTGTTTCATTCTGAGGCCGCTTTCATACTTGAAAAACTAGGGCTGATATATGGTCATATTACAACTAAAGTAAAGTTCCCTTTTCAGACCTTATGGTCTATAGGGCAGATGATGTAAATGTCATCTTTTTCTGTGGCCCACGGTTAACAAGGATGTCATGTGGCCAGCACAACGACCAACAGCCTTTACTTTACTTAACTAATGTCAGGTACCCATTAGAGCTGAGTAGACTTAGAGGCGTCCAAAGATCCCGAAGTTAAAAATCCCAGTCTTCCCCAGGATTCGAACCCCAGTCCCCGGTTCGAAAGTCAAGCTTTACCGCCCAGCCACCGCGCCTTATGTAGCTGTTTAAAATAAAAGAAAATAAACAGCGAAATGTCGCACACAGACTTGATATGTCGTTATGGAAGGTTTCTTGAAAGTCTTGTATCCCTGAACAATATTCTAAGTTAATATCATTTAGATCGAAAGCGACTGAAGAATGGTGGCATTATATAACTCCTTGCTCCTGAAATGAAACTGAGCATTAACGACTCAAACATTATGACAATGCCCATGAAATCTGTCAAGTAATAGTGAAACAGTGACAGTAATAGTTCAGTGAAATACGTTGAATTTGAAAATTGATTTTGAAAGTCTTCTCTTAATTCTTGAATTTTAATTATTTGTTCACAGTAATTAATGATGAACTCATCTAATTCCCTAATAATTTTCAGCAATGGTGTAATACTATTTTTAGAGCAACATTTTGTAAGTGTCTTATAATTTTTTTGGATTCAAGACCCGCCCATCTTGAGATTCTGTGAACAAAAAAAAAACAACACATACTAAGTCATAGAAATCTGCAATTTTTTATTTTTTTTTGAGTTAGCTGACAGAATCATTTAAGACTAAGTTAAGTTTTGATTAGAAAAGTGAACAATAATGCGCAAGCAGTTTATTGAATAAGGCTAAAGTCTGGTTCACACTTAACAAAAAAAAGATAATTTGATCAACTTTTGATATGTTTTGAGTGCAATTAATGAGAAAAAATTACGCAGATTAGACCTACAATAGTATCCGTAATTTTATCAACTTCATCGCCCAACATGTCTATTATCTTGCTTTGAAAATGTATTCGGATTTATTTTCCTGTTAGATTTCAACATTCATTTCATTTTTAAATAAAGCCTAATTAGAAGTTTTTGTAATATATATGGTATTATCTTTCTTTTAGAGCTATGAACCATATAAATACTATCATTGGTCAAAGCATGACACTATTCCATGATCAATTTTTACATTTCTCTTCTGATACTTTGTTATAAACCTGCTCTCCGATTCGGTTTCACCATTCATTGTAATAGCGCAAGCACGAGACCTATGTAACATACTCTGATGTTTCTTTTGATTGCTTAATAATTTTTGCTTTGTTTATTCTGTTGTAAACACTTTTTAACACAATACAGAAGACAACAAAACAATGTAATGAAGAGTTCAACTAGTGTGCCTACTCTGTATCTAATATGTCGGATCGGATATATTGTTTTATAACTTTGTTTTAGCCAGTTACATCCAGAACAGATGTCCCAATTGTATATTCAATAAAACTAAATACTCATTTAAATATTTTTAATACAGAAAATAAAAGAAACAGATTGTGCTTTGAAAAAAAAAGAATAATTAGTAGATGTGTCGAAATAATAAATTCGTCACCTTTAGGACTATCCCTATAGACCTTATTGGTATTGTTTTTTTTTTCTGTACAGCACATCAATAATTTCTAAACCAACCCCCAATGTCCCCATTTGATACTAATACTATCAATGGTTTATGAACATACAGGGATAGAATAGGTCTCGCCACTATGACAATAAACTTTATGGTGAACAGTTCTTTACATTTAAGTAATCCAAGCCTCTTGTATAATAACTCTAGCTTTAAAACAAATGGTTAATGTTTTTAAAGTAATATAAAGTTTTGTACAAAGATTATAATATTTTGTGGGACATTTTCAGATTCTATGTTGCACTACTTTCTACAATAGTGTTAATTTTATTTTCATTTATTGTTATCCCTATGTTCTGATGTAAGTCATAACTGGTCAAGAGTTATGGGCCCAAGCGCAATCAACCCCTTTGCGCCATTGTTGCTAGGCCACAGGCTGTTTGCCCCTACTGTTTGTTTGTAAAATGTTTTACATATTTCGGATGTTCCTTCAGAGTGGAAGATAGTTTACTTCCTAGTCCAAACCTCCCGCAGGACGACGGGGGATGGGAGCGGGCAGGGTTTGAACCCTCGACCGTCGATAAATCCGAACGAAAGTCCAGCGCGCAAACCGCACGACCAGGCAGCCATCCTGGTCGTGGGCCCAGGTTCACTGAACCCCTTAGCACTATGGATGCTACGCCACTGCCGCCATGCTCTAAGAAACATTTATGCCTCGTTTTATCAAGATTGGTCAAACGGATTTTCATTAATAACATACATAATAAGGCGTGTCTTCGAGTCTGAAGATAAGTGAGGAATGCAGTATTTCCACCTGCTGGTGGTTTGGAATACATTTTTATAAAAAATCCAGCTTTATAAAATCAATTACCTGAAAATGTAGTTCAAATATTTCTCAAAGGCTAACTTTAAAAATAAGTAAGTATATTGGTTGGCAGTGCCCCCCCCCCACTTATCGGACCATATTTATAACTGTCAAAAGCTCATATTATACTCAAATTACTAATCTTTTATTTTACATTTCGAAGGGACATGGCCGGTTATAACGAAATGGACACTCTTGGCAGGATTTGCCATAGGCTCCTACATTGGTAGAGGAGCTTTAATAAGATTTACATTATAAAATTGAGTAATATCGTATTTTATAACAAAGAAAAACATTACTTTTCCATTAAATATAACTTCTTCTCTTATATATATATATATATATATATATATATATATATATATATATATATATATATATATATATATATATATACATATATTGTATAGTCTGCCGTTCTAGAATTGGCTTGATTAGCCACAGCAGATTCTGCCCCGTCTCAAGATTAAGCCAAAACCAGTGACTAATTTTGGCGCATCCATTGCCTTATGAGAAAAAGGAGCCATATGTATATATATATATATATATATTTCACCACTAACTACTTACCTATCACGAATTCTCGCAATTGTGGAGGAGAAAAACATCCCAAAATGTTTAACTATTGTTACTAATATAATATATCTAATATATTTTTAGACTTCCCTCAACATTTTTTCGTAATCGTAACCAATTATGTATTATTAAAGTTTCTTCTAGTTTTGTTGGTACATTTCTTTGAGTCGCGAAATGCATTAATGGTATACGTGTTTAAAAACAGATTGAAATGTAAGTATAGCTTTCTTACTTTGTATGTCAATGGTGGAGGCTAGAAAAGGGGAGGTAATATTATGGCAGGCTGAGAGGAAGTTATGAAGCCAGAGTGATAACAACAAATGGGGTCAGAAAAAACAAATCATTGTAGAGCTAATAAAATACTTTAAAATTAAATTGAAAAGCTAAAGAAAAGAGAATGTTTGTTTGCCTGGGAAATACACAAGTAATTTTAACGTCGGATGGTAGAAATATCTTAAAATACTAAACATCTCTAGAAGAGTCATGCGTTTCTAATAAGGAGGAAGTGGGCCGTACTAATCAAACGTAAGAGACAGTACGAAAATAATGTAATTGTGTTAGAACAGTGTTACAATTAATTGACCGGGGGGGGGTCAGACAAAAGATTATCTAAGCGTTGGATAAAATAAGGTTCTAGGTAAAAAATAATCAGTCGTTTGATATATTTAGACAGTGTTGAATATCCCCCCAAAAAAGATTCAAATCTTGTGAGACTATTTTCCATCGCATTGTGTGTCGTGCGCATTTGGAGATGCTTCTTTTGTGCATCATAATGGCTATCTCTGGGGACGCGCTATGTTTTGCGTCCTTGCTTTCTTGCTTCTATTATCAAGCCATCACTTGTACAGACCAGTTAGGGAGGGATACAAAGAAGAAGGTAGTAGGGAAAAAATTGTCCACGCTGGCTTTTAAAGAAGCAGTTTAACAGCTGTTCAACTTGAATTTGAACTCGAGGGTACAAGCTCCCTAACTAGTTAGCCAACACGCTAACCATTCAAGTACTAATGAAAATAAAATGAATGATAGTTATCTCATCGTTAGTTTTAAAATGTTTAAAGTGAAAACCTAATTCTATACACAAGGCTTATCTAATCAGAGCTTCTATGTTTTTTTTTCTATATAAAGCAAAACTAATGAACAACGACTAAAGATAAGTCATTTTTTACTTGCTTTGTAAATAGTAAATAAAGTAAAAAAAAAACCTCTCTACATCTTTTGACCTATAGGGTAGATGGTGAAAACTTTTTATAAGTCTATTTGTTAACGAGGGTGTCATGTGGCCAGCACAATGACCAACAGCTCAAATTTCCAAAATCAATTTCAGGTATCCATTACGGTTGGGATTACTTGTGTGCGCCATTAAAACCCAGAAATAAAAAATCTCACAGTCTTCAAAGAAATTTGAGCCCGGGACAGATCGGTTTAGTTGTAAAGATTTACTACCCGACCAGTAGTTCCTCTAATATAAAACAAAGAAACATCTTTGACCTCAGCTTTGGAAAAAAAGTTGATGCGCAAAGGAGTAAGTTTCAAATGTTCTCGGCCGGACACTTAATAATAGTAATATAACTTTAATTTGTAGAGCGCTGTTAACAAACAAAATGTAGGCTTAAGGCGCTGTGATAACATTACAAACACAAACACGAGAGCTAAAATGACAATTTAATCTACAAAAGCTGTAAACAGGTTTAATGTTCTTCTTAAAAGTAGTGTAGCAGGTTTTCTGTCTGAAATCAATGGGGAGTGAATTCAAGACCTTTGACCCGTGCACTGAAAAAGCCCGCAGACCGTAGCTTTTAAGGGAGAAACGTGACACCACTAAAAGCGTTGAGTCCATTGAGCGCAGGGCCTCTGGGGGGGGGGACATATGGAGTAATCAGGTCGCTAAGGTACATGGGCATTAGAATTATTATAGATAAACTGATGACAAAGTGTGGCCGCCTTGTAGTCGATTCTCGCTTTCACAAGAACCAATGGAGTGTGCATTGGACATACAATCTCCTATGAAAATATTAGTTTCCCCGTTTTATTCACAATCTCACACACACTCACACACAAACACACACACACACACTCACACACACAAAGACGTACGTACAATTATAGAAAAAAAAATCCACTGCTTATGCTCGAACCTAAACACATTTAGGTGAAGAAACGGTTTATAATAATTAATCAATCAGCAATCAGTTAATCAATTGTTGTTCATCCAATAACACGGAATCCAAACCTGACTATTGGTCTTCGATTAAAGTCAAAGTTCAGGAAACGTTCCCTTCAACAAAGACAACTCTTCAATCCATTCGTATTAGCAGACAACAACTTCATAGGCGTCATCCTGGAACCCCCTTAAAGTGGTACTCCTCTGACAACGAACTTGTAACTCCGGAAAGTCGATTGTCACGGACCATCGGCACTCACTAGTCAAAACAGTGAGTTATTTGCATACCAAAAAGGAGAGCACTTGGCGACCATCAAAACGGATAGCTAGCTGACAACCGGGACAATGCATCAAAGTTTTTTCGGGTCACGGGAGTTACTAAAGTAAATACTAGATGGTCTCGCACTTCAATGTGGCATATTACTGAACTCTGCCAAATCTCAAATCATAATGCCTTTTCAGAAAAATCCGGCATATATTGTTATAAGATATAGATTTTATAGAGGCTCTTAAGATGTCAGAATAACTTCCTTTTTTTTTGTTAGAGCACCAACAGACAAAACGCATTAAGTTATATTAAGAGTGTCAATATTTAGTGACAGAAATAAATGGTATTGTATATGTATTGTATATAATAGACTGGTTGATTTAACGTATTATTCATTGGTTGACATACGTTATCCTTTAAGTGAAGCTGCTACGTTGTTTAGGTCGGGCTTAGCATGAAAACATGTCGATATTATCCATCTTTATGGATCTTATTTGCTTTTAATTTTTTTTAGTATTTTATTATTGAATTGAATTATTTCATCTGTTGAGGGTAAAATTGCACTGATCTTTGGTAATGTTGTATTCTTATCCAGGGCCGGTCCTACAGATTGCGGGGCCCTATGCGAAACGGATTGTGGGGCCCTATGCGAAACGGATTGCTCGGGTTCCAGTCTGGGTAGGGATAAGGATATTAAGAGAAAATTGAGATTATATATTAGAAAATAAATCGTTTTTGCATTCTATTTGCACTTTACTAAGTACAAAATCACAATCAAATTAACTTTGCGAGCCGACTAACAAAAAGTTTATAAACATTCCTATCTAGCTTTTACATTTACTATTGACTAGCGAAATATCGTTGTTGTTAGGACGAGGTAGATTTAGATCTATATTTATAAACCAGTGACTATTAAAATAAATTAGGTATTTAAAATTCTTGTTTCGGTTAAAATTCACCTTATTTTTTTAACTGAAAGGACACAATGCCCTATAGTTTTTAAGAGCGAGAAGGATTGCCGTTTTCCATATGGAATTACACCCCAGATGACTTTTTCTGTTTTAAGGAGATTTTCATTTTTAGAAGATTTTAATAATTTCAGGAGATTTTCATGACATTTTTTTTTTATTTTGCAATTTCGGGATAATTCCAGAAACCCTTTAATAATAAGTTTAAATGGTTTAATTTAATCATTTACACCTAGAATTCGCGCGGGGCATATGAAACTACGGGGCCCACTGCGGCCGCATAGGTTGCAGTGGCCTAAGACCTAACTCTAATAATTGCATATAAAAAGTAAATAGCCCATTTCAGATCCTGTGATCTATGGGGCAGATGATTTCATATTTCTATGGCCCACGGTCAACGAGAGTGTCATGTGGCTAGCACAACTAACCGTCTTTGCTTTACACCAATTAATGTCAGCTACCCTTTAGAGCTGGGAGGGACTTAGAGACGCCCTATTGATCCTGAAAGTAAAAATCCCAGTCTTCACTAAGATTCGAACCCGGGACTGCTTGTTTTAAAGCCAAGCACTTTACCATTCAGCAACCGAGCCTCCTAATAAATACATATGCTGAAACCTACAGTAACCAATAGACACCTATAGAACTACTCCTTTCGTATGTCACACATTATAAAAGTTGATTTAAATAAAGGAAATGTCCTACTATGTGAAAGGTTCTCACCTTTTCATAATAATCAATTGAGCGAATAATTCAAAGTATTAGATGAAATATTTACAAAAAGCATTGTAACCAGTTGCATAGAAAACAGATAAGTCATGACTCATTATCTTAAGCCTTTGACGATCGATATGTATCGATCTTTTTTTATTCTCTCTAATCCATTGGTTTTCTTACTGAGAGGTGGACAGCTCGTCCCACATAGGGCAGCGCGACTTCCTGAAACCTAATTTGGCAGGGGAAAAAATATTGTTATTGTATTTGCTATCCAGATTTTAAAAAATGTTAAACATTTTGAATAAAAGAGATTTTATATATATTTTTAGGCCTACATTTAAAATCCACGTTTTGCTGAGATGCGTCTATCGGCTTAACACTTTCTGAAGAAGACTTTGCAAAATGAGATTCTTCTCGATTTTTTTTAAACATATGCCTAAACGGTCGAATTTCTACCAACTCCTGTACATTATTCTGTTGACAAATTTTGCGTAACAAAAAGCAAAAGATGATGAGATGATGAAATGATGAGATGATGAGATAAGATGATGAGATGATGAGATGCCAGGCAAAAGAAATAATTAAGCAAAATTTTAGATTGATCCAATATTGGTTGACGGTGATATGCCGTGTACAAACCTTTTTGTATATGTAGTGAAATATGTTTTAATTATCTTTTCACTTATTTCTATATACATCAACTTGAATGTGGAGTCTGTGTCTAGTGTTAATAAAAGTTACATTACGTTGTTTTTTTTTTAATCAAGACGTTTGTTCATGTTTATTTGATGTTCATGTTTATTTGATGTTCATGTTTATTTGATGTTCATGTTTATTTGATGTTCATGTTTTAAAAAAAAAAAAAATACTCTTACGTTGGTTATTTTGGACCAGCTGTTTGAAACTAAGTTATGTATTTATGTAGGTAGTTAGATAGTTAACTTCTTAGCAAATTAATGGCCATGTCTTCAATTACGAAGATTAATGAGTGCATTGTTTCACTTAACTGTGCAGACCCAGTTTATATATACATGCATATTTATTCCCGCATCTGCTGCAGACAAAACCTTTGTCCGCTGGCAATGTAAAATCAGAATATTTTTTTACAAGTAGAGACTTTACCGGAACGGAGACGCCTGGAGAAAGCTTATTTTTGGCCTAGACCCCAGACGGAACAAAGGAAAGAGATGAGATGATGAGATGATGAAATGATGAAATGACGAGATAAGATGATGGGATGAAGAGATAATGAGATGAGATGATGTGATGAGATGATTAGATGAGATGAGATGAGACGATGAGATGATGAGATGAGATGAGATAATAAGATGAGATAATGAGATGATAAGATAATAAGATGATAAGATACCAAGATGATAAGATGAGATGAGATGATAAGATAAGATGAGATAATAAGATGATGTGATGAAAGGATAATGAGATAATGAGATGATGAGATGAGATGAGTTGATGAGATAATGAGATAAGATTATGAGATGATGAGATTATGAGATAATAAGATGATGAGATGATGAAATGATAAGATGATGAGATAAGATGATGAGATGATGAGATGTAGAGATGATGAGATGAGATGAGATGATGAGATGATGAGATGAGATGAGATAATGAGATGGGATAATGAGATGAGATAATAAAATAAAAAAATTAAATGAGATAATGAAATGAGATAATGAAATGAGATAATAAGATGAAAAGATGATAAGATGATAAGATGAGATGAGATGATTAGATGATGAGATGAGATGAGATAATGAGATGAGATGATGAGATAAATGAGATTAGATGAAGAGATAATGAGATGAGATGATAAAATGATCAGATGATGAGATGATGAGATGATAAGATGATGAAATGATAAAATGATGAGATAATGAGATAAGATGAGATGATGAGATGATGAAATGATGAGATGATGAGATAATAAGATGATAAGATGAAGAGATGTTGAGATGATGAGATGATGAGACGAGATGATGTGATGAGATGAATAGATAAGATAAGATGAGATGATGAGATGATGAGATGAGATAATAAGATGAGATAATGAGATGAGAAAATGAGATGATAAGATGATAAGATGAGATGAGATACGATGATGAGATGATGAGATGAGAAGAGATGGGATGATGTGATGATGAGATGAGATGAGATGAGATGATATGATGAGATGAGATGAGTTGAGCTGATGAGATGATGAGATAAAATGAGATGAGATGAGAAGCTCAGATAAGATGAGACGCTGAGACGAGATGATGAGATGATGAGATGAAATAAAATGAGATGATGAGATAAGATGATGAGATGTGATGATGAGATGAGATGAGATGATGAGATGAGATGATGAAATGAGATGATGAGATGAGATAATGAGATGAGATGATGAGATGAGATGATGAGATGAGATGATGAGATGAGATGATGAGATGAGATAATGAGATGAGATGATGAGATGAGATGATGAGATGAGATGATGAGATGAAATGATCAGATGAGATGATGAGATGAGATAATGAGATGAGATGATGAGATGAGATGATGAGATGAGATGATGTTATGAGATGATGAGATGAGATGATGAGATGATGAGATGAGATGATGAGATGAGATGATGAGATGAGATGATGAGATGAGATGATGCGATGAGATGATGAGATGAGATGATGAGATGAGATGATGAGATGAGATGAGCAGAAAATTCATCAAGAATATAGAAATTTTGAAATTTTGAAACACGAAACAAACATACAAAAAACTTACAAAGAATTTGTTTTTCGTCTAGATTGTATTTACATCCTGTAAAAATTGTATAACATAATACTGTAAGAACAGAAACATTGCTAGCAATTACTAAGAATAACACATGGGGCTGAGTAACATATTAACAACGCTAAATGTTTACAATAAGTAAAGTAGTAAAGATTGCCCTCTAAAACCGTTATCTATAGTTCCTAGGTGCTGCAGGGAAGTGTCTGATGCAGCTAAAACAAACAGAGGTAACACTCAAATAACGAAGTCAAATAACACAAGGCGAAAGGGCCAAAAAGATAAGGTAGTCCACCCTAGTAGTTAATGTCGAACAAGAAGTTAAATAATAACGAAGTGAAACGTCGAATATCGTCAAGCTAAATCTATACGTCGACAATTGTGCGTCTCTGTAAAGCCGTCAACAGTATTCTGTTTACATTTTACAATTCTTCTTCAAATCCTAGTCTAGTTGTCATTGTCTCTAAGTAAAAAATTTCCCTTTCTATGAAACAAATAACTAAACTTATTCCTAATCATTCTTTAACAATATATTTAAGAATACACAAATATAACCTTCACTTGTTCTATAATCTAGTGACGCCCAAAATACGTCCCACCACCTAGATCCGGCCCGCGACGTCCGGCCGCTGAAACGTCGGCACCAAGTGTATTTTTATACCTCCCTCTCTTTTCCAAAAAAAAAAAAAAATAAATAAATAAAAAGGTTGAAAAATTTATCTTATCTACGTAAGGGTCCTAACTTATTCTTTGATGGATTTGAAACATGACCTTTATCATTGGAACCATGATCTTTAACGTGGAAACTCACTGGGAACCATGACCCTTTTACATTTAAAATCGAAGGATTGATAGACTCCGTAAGTAGTTGACCAGTGTAGAATCTGCCAGTAAAAGTTGAACGGATCTTTACTTTTTTCTGTAACATGATACTAAGCCATGCTTAACCAACGCATTGGATTTGTAAATAATATTAGGCTGTTTAAAAAATGCGTAACAAAAAAAAAACTTTAGATATCTCATTAATTATTAAAAGTATTAGATCCACAAGTTTCTAATAAAAATTGTTTCAAGTCAATTTCATTACGTTTTTGTACATTTTCGGTCATGAGACTCGCGACACCAGTGTTGGAAATTAAAATGGCCCGCAGGCCGAATTAGGTTGGACATCACTGTTTTGGTCTTTTGAACCATTGGTGTGCTATAATAGATCTGTTTACCGTCTTTCTACTTATATATAAGTTAACTATTCTTTGCATTAAAAAAAAAGAAAAATCAGACTGTTTTACTTGAACGTTGGGGTGTCAACCAGTATATATATATATATATATATATATATATATATATATATATATATATATATATTGTGTTTTTTTTCTGTTTTAATATCGCTAAATACTATAAAGGCAACGTTTTACCTACAACATAAATGTGTGAAAAAATAAAAATGGTTAAAAACTCTAGCTACATACTAAATTCCTCCACGGCGATAGAGCCGCTTATGGTGATATATTTAGCATTAGCGAAGGACATCTGGGTACTGAGTGTGTACAGGAATACGTTTTTCAAGAATGTGACCAGCCCCTGTGACGTCACTAGCATGTGATACTCAAAAGTCTAGTTGACCGACAGGGTGTAGGCAGGGGCGTTGCTGTAGATGGTTGTGTTCCACACACCGTTCATTTTGTTGCTTATGGTCACATACTGGGTCTTGCAGGCAGAGGTTGAACACAAAAAAAAAACTTTAGATATCTCATTAATTATTAAAAGTATTAGATCCACAAGTTTCTAATAAAAATTGTTTCAAGTCAATTTCATTACGTTTTTGTACATTTTCGGTCATGAGACTCGCGACACCAGTGTTGGAAATTAAAATGGCCCGCAGGCCGAATTAGGTTGGACATCACTGTTTTGGTCTTTTGAACCATTGGTGTGCTATAATAGATCTGTTTACCGTCTTTCTACTTATATATAAGTTAACTATTCTTTGCATTAAAAAAAAAGAAAAATCAGACTGTTTTACTTGAACGTTGGGGTGTCAACCAGTATATATATATATATATATATATATATATATATATATATATATATATATATATATATATATATATATATTGTGTTTTTTTTCTGTTTTAATATCGCTAAATACTATAAAGGCAACGTTTTACCTACAACATAAATGTGTGAAAAAATAAAAATGGTTAAAAACTCTAGCTACATACTAAATTCCTCCACGGCGATAGAGCCGCTTATGGTGATATATTTAGCATTAGCGAAGGACATCTGGGTACTGAGTGTGTACAGGAATACGTTTTTCAAGAATGTGACCAGCCCCTGTGACGTCACTAGCATGTGATACTCAAAAGTCTAGTTGACCGATAGGGTGTAGGCAGGGGCGTTGCTGTAGATGGTTGTGTTCCACACACCGTTCATTTTGTTGCTTATGGTCACATACTGGGTCTTGCAGGCAGAGGTTGAACACCTGGCCCGGAATACGTAGGTTATGTTGCTCTGGTCCAGCTGCTCAAAAAGGGTCACTCTGACATCGCTATGCTTCAGTAATTTTGCTTTTAAGTAGACCTGAAAATGAAAAGCCAATCCTATCGTAATCAAAGATTAGTTTGTCATATACAAGTAGACGAACAAGGCCATCACTTTATTCACAGTGAACAACCTTCAAATAGATTTGATCTTTAGTAAGACTTAAGGAGAAATCTGCTTCATTGATCCTCATTGGACTTGTGTTAAGATTATCTATATTTCAATCAAATACAAAACATAATGTAGAAAACAAAAAAGTAAAATACAAGTTCACTAATGACCGGGTAGGGCGCGCTGTGGCTGAGTGGTTAAGCGCTTGACTTCCGAACCTTGGGTCCTGGGTTCGAATCTCGGTGAAATAAATTTATGTCCCAAGAGGCACCTAATAAGCGTACATCGTTTTTTAATTTAGAAGATTACCTAGCTATCAGTTTACACAATCTATTGTTGTATCTTTCTTTTAAGGACAATAAGTGCATTTAACTATCTGTATGTATAACCAACTATGCAGGACACCACGCACGCACGCCGACTCTCTAAACCTTCTCCCGATGTAAACATACGTTGATTGGATAAGCGACATGAGGCGCTATATGGGGGAAATTAAATATACTAACGTACAATAATGAATAAAGCTTCTTGAGCCCTTGAATTCACTCTTATAAAAGTAGGTCTACATCTATAATAACAGTATCTAGAATTTAGATATAGATCTAAAGTATATGAAGGCCTACAAGCAAATGTTTTTATTTTTAAAAATGAATTTATATCGATTAGCTATTTCGATAGCTCCGTTCATACTCTTTTGACATTCACGCTTCGCTTTATTTGTATTATTATTATTTCGTTTGATTGTTTCCAAAACTCTATCAGTGACTATATCGACATTAATACAGGTAGCATTGCTAAATGCTGTGTATTTATAAATAATAAGGCTTGCCCTCGAGTCTCAAGATTAATGAAGAAGGCAGTATTTCTCGTGGATACTGTAACGGATGCATGTGTAAGTCAGATGTAGCTGGAGTATTTCTAGAAGATGCTTAATTAGACTAGGTGCGTGCGTACCTTGTTGAGTGTATTACGACTGCGAGCTCGGGACAGGAACATCACATT
This sequence comes from Biomphalaria sudanica, assembly GCA_036873155.1. Taxonomy (NCBI): domain Eukaryota; kingdom Metazoa; phylum Mollusca; class Gastropoda; family Planorbidae; genus Biomphalaria; species Biomphalaria sudanica. The sequence goes on along the minus strand of JAZGLO010000168.1, from coordinate 28,487 downwards.
ACAAGATTGAACAGGTATGAAACATAACACAGACCAAGTTGACTCAAGATGAACTTCAAACAAACGTTTAATACAGAATGGGCCACAGTCTAGTCTGTCACTAAATACGATGTTATCCCCTCAAGAATCTAGCAGTAACTGATTAATAAAAGTCTATTCTAACCTCTAACCCAAAGTCTATGTCGTCACTATAAAATGCATGTTCACCGTCAGTCTAATAAAGTGCGCAACACAACTAACTAAACTACCTATCTAATAATACGCATCCCAGCTGTGACCTACATATTTTTTTTCTGCCACTTCCAGGGCAAGCATAACCATTGTCCGCAGGAGGTCGATTTTCGATTTTCTTTTCGTCGTCTGCGTCTGTCCTCGGCAGCGGATTTTCTTTCGGTCTCAAATGTGTATACCGCGGCCTTCGTGAGTGACCTCCAGATGTCTCGTTCTGAAGCCACATGCAGCCATGTCAGCTGAGGCAAGTTGGCGCCTAGGTTGGTCTTGAAGACGTTTCCGTGGGGTAGCTCTATTCATTCAATAAACATGATCTCCAGAAAGCGGTCAACGAATTTGCATACGCTGCCGCTTCTTTCGGTTTATCTTTATACCTCGGGCAAACAGAAGTTATGTTCCAGAAGTCATCCAATAAAACGTACTCAGCAGTAAAAATCATCGTAAACGGACAGTCCCTAATGTGGTAAACCACTTCACATATCTAGGTAGTGTAGTGTCAAATGACGCCTCTCTTTCAAGGGAAGTAGATAGGCATCTGGCCAGGGCCAGTAGCGCTTTTGGATTAGGGCGAGTGTTTGGCGCAATAAATCTTTCCTCATGCCTACTGTTTTACTCAACCCTTCTATATGGATCTGACATGAACACTATACAGAAAGCAACTAAGACTACATGATCGCTTTTACCAAAGATGCTTGCGCTCCATCATGGACATACGGTAGCAAGACCGCACTACAAATATCGATGTACTTGCGATCGCCGGTTTGGACAGTATAGAGAAATGATGCCCAAAATACGGCCCGCGGGCTAGATCTGGTCCGCGACGTAGTTCCATCCGGCCCGTCAAAATGTTGGCACAACGTGTAGAAAATCCCCCATCCAAAAAAAATATTGACTTATGTATCTTTACCTACGTATGGTCCCTCAATTTTCCTTTAATTAATTGGTACCATGACCTTTAATATTTGTACGCTTATTAAATGTAGGCCTAGAATCAACCAGAGAAAGTTAACAGACCTTTACTTTTTGTGGAACAGGATAAAAAGTGAACATATTTGATTTGTCAAGAAAATGTCGCGTCTGTTTTAAGAAGAAAAACATGAAAACCAAGTTAAAAAACAAATATGGCGACAATCTTGATTTAAGCCGCGAATAAAAGAGAGTTTCACTACGCTTACAGATTGGAGGATCGATGGGAATATTTACTCGAAAGAGAAAATGAGTCTTTGTAAAGCTCCTGAATAAGAGATAAGTTCAAATATCCAATTCATTAATGTTAGTACTAGAATGTAACAAGATCCAATGGTTTTAAATCAAATATTTTCAAATTCAACTCAATTTTAATTTGTTACTTTTTCGTTCATGTGGCCCGCGACACGAGTTTCGGAAATTAAAATGGCCCGCAGGGAGAATTAGGTTTAGCATCACTGGTATAGAGAGACTTCTTTTTGTCCGACAGTTACGCTGGGTAGCGCAACTATCCCGTATGGGAGATAAGCTTATGCGAAAGACAGTCTTTTTTGGATGAGCTTAAAGGTGGTCGACGTAACAGTGATTTGTAAATAATATAAGTATACTATACAGACGTGTATCGCCACCAACTAATATTAGCTGTATGGGTAATAATTTTTACATGCTATTTTTTTATATTTTTTTTACCTATTAAATGCGGAAATTTCCACTGACTTTTGTTCAATATAGACCAAATTTTGATTTTAAGATGATTAGAATAGCCAATCAGGTAGTAATTTTTTTTTTTTTTTTTTAAAACATGTACATTAACTGTCAAAGTTATCAGAAAATTGTTAGAGCTTTTTCTTGCTGTGGCTGAGCGGTAAAGCGCTTTGCTTCCGAACCGGGGTCCGGGGGTTTCAATCCTGGTGAAGTCTGGGATTTTTTTATTTCGTTATCTTAGGGCGCCACTGAGTCCACCCAGCTGTGACATTAGATGTGAAAGATTAAGGCGGTTCGTCGTTATGCTGGCCACATGACACCCTTGTTAACCGTAAGCCACAGAAACAAAAGACTTTTACATCATCTGCCCTTTAGACCACAATGTCTGAAAGGGGAACTATCCACCTAAGTTCCAGTTCATGGTTCCTCCTATGCATTAGTAAAATTAGATAAGGAAAAAAACTATTTTACTTATTGTAAGCTATAGGAGTTACCATATCACCTAAAACCACTCTTGACGGTATTTCCGAGAGTTGATACGATGTTAAATTCACAGAGTAATAACTAACTTAAAAAAATATAGAATCAACATTTTGTAAAATTAATACCACCTCAACATCCCTGTGACAAGAGTGACAATAAGGGTGGCTACCTTTATTTTTTTTTATTAGAGTTAGCCCCCTTTATTACTTGACTTAAGTCCCTGCCAACTGTTTACAATTGCCACTCTCTCTTGAGTCTTTCAACTAACCAGTATAGCTTGAACTAAACCTATATAAAGTTTGACTAATACTTGTGTTGTACTATTATTGTGTTACTCAGGAGGAGTGTGCCACTGTTGTGGGAAGAGTATTTCGATAATGAGCCAAGTAGACTTTATCGATTTGTTAGTTGATTTATGTAAATGGTATAGGTCTACTTAGTCTCTTATCCTCTTCTGTATGTCTTTTTTTTTAAAGACATCTTTTGTTTAGATACGAGACAGTAGTGTGTCTCATTAATGACGTCATTTCATTTATCTATTCTCTTAAATAAGTTGCCTAAAGCTGAACACAAAATGATACAAAATTTCAATTTAATAATTATATCTGAATACAGAAACTTAGTATGGAACAGTAGACTGAAAGCTATGTATCAAAATGTCAATTTTAACCCTAATATGTTGGATACAATATATAGAAATATAGTTGATTTTAAAATTGAACACTATAAAGGCTAACCCCAAATGTAATTTACTTTGATCCATTGTATGTACATATGTTATATATATATATATATATATATATATATATATATATATATATATATATATATATATATATATATATATATATTTATTTCTTTTTTTAAAATTTATTTATTTATTTTTTTTTTATTATTTTTTTTAAAATGTAATGGAAGGTTACATTTGTATCATTAATTATCAATTTACAAAGTCTGTTTAAACAATGAAGAAAAGTTTGAATGTATGGGTGTGTGTGTTTTATATTTAAAATTTGCATGTGTATGTATCTAATACATCATTTATTCGCTTTAAAAATTATTACTTCTAAAAATTACCTGTAAACTATTTATTTATTTTCTTTCAACAAGAGAGACAATTAGGACTGGAAGATGCAAGGTGAAACTTCTTTTAATTACATCCCTTTAACCAGATCCAACAAAATTTCAAGACAACCCAAACTGGACCGGATTTCATGAAAATGAACCAAATGGACTACTAAATTGTTTAAAAAACATAGCAGAAACGGAAAAAGAGGGGAAAAAAAAGGACACTATTACAATAAACAATAATTAAAAAAAAATTAGAGATAACCTAAAAATGAGTTATATTCCAAAATGAAATTAGTTCTTCATGCACATACTTACTTTGAGCTCTGTACTTTTATAGTAACCAAATTACTTCATTATATGTACATTTTTGTAACTCTAGCAGACCCCAAAGAATCCTAGGGATATAGGATGAAGGTCCTTTGTCTTAGGTTCTTAAGGGAATAATTGTTGCAAAAATAATATAAACAAAAATGAATTTTAATAACTCATAAGTCTTTAAAAAAAAAAAGAAATTATTTTTGGCAATACTCATTTTAAGGAACACTTTCAAAATTTTTTTGTGAATGTCTTCCAGACCCTTGGTGTCATCAATTTCTGGACATTTACTGCCACCATTTTATGGACCTTTGCTGTCACCTTTTTCTGGACCATTGCTGTATCATTTTATTGGGTTTCTGCTGTCATCATTTTTTGGACCTTGCTGTTACAATTCGATGAATCTTCGCTTCAGTCTACTCCGCGACCATACTGAAAATCCTGCAACATGACTTTGATAAAAATGGTTTTTTTTTTGTTTTTTTTTTAATGAAATTTTCTTTGTGTTGTTATTAACTTGGAACGATGTTTTGTGTGTCTTCTTTTTTATTAAAAAAAAAAAAAAAAAAAAAGCCCAAAAAAGAGGCCAAGAGCCCAAAAAAGAGGCAACGCCCAAAAAAGAGGCAAAGAAAAGAGGCAAAAGCCCAAGGATTCCTAGGATGTACTAAGCTCGACAACTGAAGTCAAAAGCTAAAAAGCTGAGGTATCCAAAAAAAAAAAAAAAAAAAAAAAAATGATTCCACATACTTACCTGGCACACGAGGTACCATGATCAATAAGGTTTACCAGGTCGAGGCAGCATTTTAGGCCTCTGTTTCCGCGGTTTAATTTATTGGAAGTATTCTGTTTCCACGTTTTAATCTGATCTATTAGAACTATTCTTTTTGTATTTTTGTTTTCTTTGGAGTTTCTATTCAGCTGGATCTTACGCTTTTTAAACGTTCTTGTTTTTTTCTTTTGGAGTGTGAGGAGTGTTTTCTTACTATGTCTATAAAGACTTTCCTAATAGAGAAAAAGGATCTGGAGGGTGGTTTGGTCCACCAACCGGGTACTTTACTTATAAAACTGCCCGGACAGGGAGCAGTTCGAGCTTCGATGGCGTCCATCGTCGCCGCCTTGAGGCTCGGGCCGGAGGAGGTGGGTTCCCTTTACCGGTTTGAGAACCCTTTCCTATGGTTTCTGGGTGTTTCCTCACCAGTGGCGAGGAACAGAATCATAGGAAAGGTCTTTGGTAGTGAAGACACCTTCAGGGTGGAGGTTACCACCCTGGAGGAAGAAAGAGTAAAAGTGACGCTTCACTGGGTGTCACCCACCATTTCCAAAAAAAAATTGAGTCTTTCAGTACCCTTGCCGCAGAAGGCTCAAAAATAGAAGCTGTTAGACTAGGGGTTAAGGACAAGTGGGCGGCTTGGATTAAACTCCGCAAGGGTACCGAGCTACCCCACTACATACAGTTGAAGTATGAAGAAGACCCCAGGACCTACAAAGTCTTAATTACTACACCGGGGAGAAGGCAGCAATAATGGTTCTGCCAGAAGGAAGACCATTGGTCAAACCAATGTCCCAACAGGGCTGCCTCTAGGGGTCCCACAAAGGACGTTGAAAGGTCCGTTGAAGCTAGAAAAAACACTTATGCGTCGGTCTTAAAAAAAAAGTGAAAAATGGCATACCAAGGCTATACACCATGAGGTAGATGAAGACGGGTTCGAACCAGTAAAAAGTAAAAAAAAAAGGTACAACACCTGAAAAACGTATGAACAGTGGGAGGGGTACCCTCCCCCCCCCCCAAAAAAAAAGGCGAAAGTAGCAATATGTCTAGTACACACACAAAAAATTAAAACTACCGGACACGCTGGATCGGAGCCTAGCTCTCCAGGCAAAACGAACAGGAAAAGAACTCTTTCTCTGTCCTCTACCTCAAATGACCAGGGGGGGGGGGAAGGCTCTGAGGTGAGAAGGGAAAGGGAGAGAACGGGAGAGGAAATGGAGGTGTTGGAAGATATCCCCAGCTCTCCTGCACCTTTAGTTATTGACGAGGGGGAGGACCCTGACACACACAGAGTCATACTCACACACACAACTCAATAACCCACCAACACACAATCATAGCAAACATTACAATTCTTTCACTAAACATTCGAAACCTGAAAAACAAACAAACATACATAGTTCACTCAACTTAAACACGAAAAATGGACTTTATATTCGTATAGGGATCAAATACCATTTCAATTTTCACAAAAACATACATACGCCCTAGTTACAAACTAACCCATTTAAATATATAATCATGGAGGACATCACGTTTTTGACCCTCAACATTCATGGACTCACAAACAAACAAAAATACGTAGTCCACTTATCAAGAAAGTACATACCAGACTTTATTTTTTTACAAGAAACAAATTAAGGTACAGAACACAAAGCATACATATACACAACAGATATGGGCTTTAAGGAAGGGCGTTTTAGTTATGGTAGCAGATCCAGGGGGGTAGCCATCTTTCAAGTTTTAGATAGGTTTAAAATAGTACACAAGTATAGTGACAATAAAGGGAGAGTAGTCATCATAAAAATGGAAACAAGAAATGAAACAATTACACTGGCTAACATCTATGCACCAGCGAAAAAAACTGAGAAACGGGAATTTTTTGAATTTTTGAGTGGAAAATTACATGACACATATAAAGGGGATATTTTGATTTTAGGAGGGGATTTAAATTACATCACGTCCCCACAAGATAAGCAGTACACAGCAACGATGAATTTTCCTTTACAGATGAAAACTACCATAAATAACTTTTTGAAAGACATTGCGAGTGAATTCAAAATAATTGATGCATACAGGAGTGTGAACCCCACAGGTCAGGACACTACTTCGGTGAACAAAGTTTATCCCGTATCTTCCAGACTAGATAGAATTTATGTTCCAACGGAGTACCATATAAATAAGGTAGCTCATTTAGAAGAGTCTCTGGAATATTCAGACCATAAGGCAGTAATAGTTACGATAAGCAAGGAAAGTAAAAAAAAGAAAAGGAAAACTATAGAACTAATCTCAAACACACTCAATTCTTGCTTACAAGACTTAAACAATCCAAATTTTAACATAGCACAAATATGGACACTATTTAAAAATTCAATAAAACAACAATGTCAGGTACAAACTAGTACAAACACGTAGAAAACAAGAACTAGAGAAACTGAAGCACACACTAGTACACGCTGAAGATGATATAGATAGAACACAAGCCTCTTTAAAGCTGGCAGAATTAAACAACTACATCTACAAAGGAGCCGAAGTTAGATGCAGAAACTATATTAGTCAAGTGGGTCCAAATAAACTATTTTTGTCTATTGAACAAAATGTTAAATCAAGCAAATGTATAATAAGTGTTCTTGATATACATGGCTCAAAAGTTGAAGACGAAGACAAAATTAAAGATGTTTTCACGAGACATTTCACACATATCTATCACATGAAACCAATAAACAAGGAGGCTCAAGAAAGGTTTCTAAAATATTGTAAACAAATGAAGCAGGTGATAAAGAATTTTTGGGGACCCCATTTACTCCAGATGAACTCAAAACTGCACTAGACTCGACACAAAACAATAAATCTCCCGGACCGGACGGTCTGACATTTGAGTTCTATACGACTTTTTTTCCCTTAGCAAGTCCTCTATTACTGCGACTATATAGTGACGCTATTATAACAGGACAACTTCCAGAAAATTTCAACGAAGCATATATTACACTAATAGCCAAAAAAAAAACAACAGATAACAGTTCTCCAAGTGACTACAGGCCCATTTTACTACTCAATACAGACTATAAACTACTGACAAAAATGATTTTCAAACGACTTAAACATTTCATTCACCAACTCGTAGGACAAGACCAATACTGCACCCACCCCGACAGGAATATTGATGGAATGACACATTTCATTCGAGATTTTATCATTTACAGCCATGAAAAAAACTCTAGCGTTTCCTTGTTATCTGTAGACCAAGAGAAAGCATTTGACAGAGTCAGCCATAACTACCTCTTTAAAGTTATAGAAAAATGTAAAATCAGCCCTTTTTTAATTAAATTTATTAAACTAATTTACACCAATGCCAACAGTAGACTAATAATCAACCATTCTCTAAGCCAATTCTTTCCAATCCAAAGATCTGTTAGACAGGGCTGTCCCTTATCCCCCTTTTTATATATCCTTTATATAGAACCTTTTCTAGAATCTATTAGGTCAGATCCATCTATCAAAGGAACAAAAATCCCAGGACCCATCCCGGTAGCCAAAGTTAAGGCCTATGCCGACGACACAACATTTTTTCCCTCCTCTGAAAAGGATATTAATAACATAGTTAAAAAGTTTACCTTTTTTGGCCATGCCAGTGGATCAAAAATTAACATAAATAAATCCTCAATAATGGGTGTAGGGAGGTGGACATTTAAGGAAAAATATTCCTTGAAACTTGTAAACAGAATCAAAATATGTGGTATAGAATACAATAGTAATCCTTTTTTGTTCTGCGAAGATCAGTGGAAAAATATTATTATTAAGGCATCCAATATAGTTAACATGTACAAGCATACAAGTTCTTCCATTTTTGGTAGAGCCATTTATATAAACAATTTGGTCATCCCAAAGATATTCTACCTAGCTAATATTATAGAACCTCCTACAAAATACATATTTCAATTAAATAACATAATTAGAAGTTTCCTCTTCAAAAACACACTTAAAAACATCAAACATACTACAATCATTCAAAACAAAGAGGATGGGGGGATCAATTTACAAGACATCAAAACTAAAATATGTGCACTCAGATTAAAATTCATAGGTTAAGTAGTTTACAATATATTATTATGGTTTGAGATTAAGCAATTGAATTCCAATACAAAACAACACCCCACACTATTTTGGTACAAACTTACATCCTTTTTATAGATCCATTTCAAGAACTCTTCCTGGCAATGAACATTTAATACACAACAAATATAAAGAAATATACACAACATTAAAAAAACAGTTACAAGATAATTAAGCCATCAGGATTAAATGGGGAAAAGATTTAAATATAACAGATTTTAAAGACACTTTTACTAATCTTCATAACAAACACATTGCAACAAAGGCTAAAGAAATATCTTACAGACTCATCTTTGAGATGACTCCATTTTCAAAAAAAAACAACCTGGTGTAAAATTTTGTAAAATCTGTCAATCTGTTAATGGTGAAAAGCATTTATATTTAGAATGTTCTGTATTTAGTAATGTCAGAAATACTGTAAGAGAGTTATTGGAAGGAAATTGTGAAACCTATGTGAATAGTAATTTATCTTTTCTCTTAAATAAGTTGCCTAAAGCCAAACACAAAATGATACAAAATTCCAATTTAATAATTGTATCAGAATACAGAAACTTAGTATGGAACAGTAGACTTAAAGCTATGTATCAAAATGTCAATTTTAACCCTAATGATTTGGATACGATATATAGAAATATAGTTGATTTTAAAATTGAACACTATAAAGGTTAACCCCAAATGTAATTTTACATTGATCCATTGTATGTACATATGTTATAATTTTTTTTTTCAAGGATTCCTTTATTTTCTTTCAATGAACTGGAAGTACAATTGTATCATAAATTATCAAATTACACAGCCTGTTTAAACAATGAAAAAAATAAGTTTGGAATGTATGGGTGTGTGTGTTTATATAAGTAAAAACTATTTAAAATCTGCATGTGTATGTATCTAATACATTATTTATTTGCTTTAAAATTATAACTACTAAAAATTACCTATAAATTATTTATTTATTTTCTTTCAACAAAAGAGACAAATAGGACTGGAGATGCAAGGTGAAATTTCTTTTGGTTACATCCCTTTGACCAAATCAACAAAATTTCAAGACAACATAAACAGGACAGGGTCTCATGAAAATGGACCAAATGGACTACTAAATTGTTTATAAAAACAAAGCAGAAACAGAAAAAAAAAATAAAACACTATTACAATAAAAAAATAATAAAAATAAAAAATAAATGTAATCTTAAAATGAGTTATATTCCAAAATGAAAAAAAAATTAAGCTCTTCATACGCATAATTACTTTGAGTTTTGTACTTTTATAGAAACCAAATTGCTTCATTATATGTACTTTGTTGTAACTCTAGCAGACCCCAAAGAATTCCTAAGGATATAGGATGGAGGTCCTTTATCTTGGATTCTTGAGGAAAAAATTGTTGCAAAAATAATATATAATATAAATAAAAATGAATTTTAATAACTCATAAGTCTTTAAAAAAGAAAAAAAAAAATAAAAAAAAAAAAAAAAAAAATTGGCAATACTTATTTGAAGGAACACTTTCAAAAATTTTTTTTTTTTAATGTTTTCCGGACCCTTGATGTCAACAATTTCTGGACTTTTGCTGCCACCATTTTATGGACCTTTGCTGTCACCTTTTTCTGGGCCATTGCTGTATCATTCTATTGGACTTCTGCTGTCATCATTTTCTGGACCCCTTGCTGTCACCATTTTATGGATCTTCGCTGCAGCCTAGTCTGCGATGATACTGAAAATCCTGGAATATGACTTTGATATTACTTTTTTTAATGAAATTTTCCTTGTGTTATTATTAATCTAGAACGATGTTTTGTGTGTCTTCTTTTAAATTAAAGAAAATGAAAAAGCCCAATAAAGAGGCCAAGAGCCCAAAAAAGAGGCAACGCCCAAAAAAGAGGCAAAAAAAAGAGGCAAAAGCCCAAGGATTCCTAGAATGTACTAAGCTCGACAAAAGCTAAAAAGCTGAGGTATCCTGTTTATTTGTTACTGCAGTGACCCTGGGTCGGCTACCTGCGGCTCGCGAGCCACATACGACTCTTTCAATGTGAAGCTGCGGCTCTTTAGTTCCATACGCAAATACTATTTATTATATCGAAACATTTTTTAAAGAAGTTCAGAATTTTTTAACGATTCGATCTCTCAGCCCCTTGTACTCGCTTTTCACAACATCCCTCCCCCATTACATGCGTCGTCACTGTTGTCAGTCCGTCGGAAGATCTCGGCCGTCTTCGGATATTTCTATGTAGGTTTTAATTTGCTTTTAACGCAAGACAGATTGGCATCTTAACCACGTGCATTGACTGTGACGTATAGTTTCTTGTTTAAAGTAAATGAGTTGGAAGCGAATTATCTTCTCAAAGCATATCTCTTGAAATATATAGACAAAAATTGTCATTTTGGGGTGTCATTCAATATGGAAAACGCCAAACCTACGCGCGATAAATAAAAACGGCATTGTGTAATCTGGTGAAAGAAGCTTCTCGCGCTTCAAACTATTGAAGATCTATCTACTTGAGGTCAACAATTCTCGTAGATTGAAACATTATGTAATTATTGCTATATAATGTAATCTATGTAAGAAATACATTTTTTACGATATATTGTATGACTTCGCTACACGCTAGGCTCTTAAAGTAATTATGTACATAGTAAAGAATGAATAAAATGCATACACGAATTTATCTTCTAATAAACTCTTAAATTTCACTTATTATCCGTTTCCCTACCAAATCATGACCCCGCGAAATCAGTTTCGTATAGGGACCCACAACGGTTGAGTCCGGCCCTGCTATTTCGTGACGGGTGAAAACAGAGTAGATTGCTTGCTATTTTATAATATAGACTAGACAGATATTACCTGCTGCCTGCGGTTCTTAACTTGCGTATTGCCGATGTAGTCACTGATATAGAGCGTTAGAAACAATTAAAGAAAATAATAATGTAATGGGTAAAGCGAATGCATGAATTCATGAATAACAAAAAGTTATGAATAGAGCTAAAATAGCTAATTGACCCGAAATTAATTTTTTATGAAAACATTGGCGAACAAATGTAGATCTATGTGAAAAAGCTTTAGAAAAAAAATGAATGTTAATTTGATTAAAATATGAAATGAATGGACTATAATTAGTATGTTCATGTGTTAAATTATAAAACCATCTATGCGAAGAGAAGTTGTATCATCTTAGAGGTGAATTAGAGTTCTAGACCTAGGATGGGTATGAAGGGTACTGACTTTAGTTTGGGAAAGTATAGGCGGTTGGTCGTTTTGCTGGCCACATAACACTCTGCTCGTTAACCGTTGGACAAAGAAACAGATGACCTTAACATCATCTGCAAGGTCTGAAAGGGGAAACTTTCCTTTTTTTTTAAATTTGAAAAACAAACTATCATGACGTCTACAACGCACAATTATCCTGGCACGAATAGCGTAGGTTCGAAATTGTGAATGTAATCACCGTGCTAGAGTCAATGCTATGTGTTTTATTATCATGTTACAACGTGGATCTAAAATAGTATCTAATTTTCAACTTTGATTATCTATAAATCTTTGTGGATGAATCTTCAGTGAATAGAGTATGAGTAGTAGGGTCATGACAAAATAATAAATGAGATTAATGAGTAATAGAGTCATAACAAAATAATAGATGAGATTAATGAGTAATAGGGTCTTAACAAAATAATAGATGATATTAATGTCAGGGTGGGTTTTACATGTCTAGGGAATGATTTATGCCTTGGTTTCCCACCTCAAGTATAGTTATTAACTTCCTGTCTGGGTTTTAATTTAGCCGTTGCTCGTCTGTCTGAGCACCCCTAACAGTCTAGCAATCAATTTATGAAATGTGTATCAAAAGAACGAATAATACAAATAGTAACGTACACTAGTGAATAACGACATTGCATATAACAGATCAAAGGTTTAATGAAGTAATTATACGATGAGGTATAAATGACGAATAAATATTAGTGTCATTAACAAAGGCAAATACAAGTTATACAATTATATTCAAAAGAACTATAGCACATCTTAATCTCAGTGCCACATTCAATCAGGGCTCACAAAGACCACACCCCAACGCCATGGACGATAGTCAAATACCATAACAAAACCTACAAATCAGACTTGAGTCCAGAAGAGTCCCAAGCCTGCGTCCCCAACACTGGAGAAGAAAACACAAAAAAAAGCTCCACAAAAGATCTGCCATCAGCACCAGCGCTTCCTTACGAATTAGAGCGCAAACAGTTATGTTGCATAAAAGAAAACACCCAGAAAGAAGCCACTGTAGATGTGCACATATAAATATTTACATTTGATTTTTAGATGTAGATGTTATATTGTTGGAGATTTCAAAATAATATAAGTGTTATGAAAATTATATTCTGTTTCGGTTGTCGTTCTTATGTTTACATGTGCTGTTTGTTTTTGTAAAATGTTTTACATGTTTCGGATGTTCCTTCAGAGTTGAAGATAGTTTACTTCTTAGTCCAAACCTCCAGCAGGACGACGGGGGATGGGAGCGGGCAGGATTTAAACCCTCAACCATCGATAAATTCGAACGACAGTCCAGCGCCCAAACCGCACGACCAGGCAGCCATCCGAATGTAAGAATGAAGAATGTGTTCACGAAATGTGTATGTGTAGTCATTCCGTGTATTAAAAGCCATACTTTGCAGACACGGTTGTCGACTCTTTAAGTTCATAACAAGTGGTACGTTTTCTGTCTTGTTTAAAAAAAATGTTTTTTAAATATTTCAATCTACTTTTTTTTTTCAAACCATGGGGGCTTTTTTGGCCAAAAAAAAGTTGATGAGTGATTTATTTTTTTTTTAGTTCCAATAAAAATTGCATTCTTTATATAATAAAAATATATTGATCAAGTTTTCACATGACATGCAAGCTGAAGTCGTTTTCCATCCACGTCTGCTAAGCTGTAAGGAAAGTTGGCGGGACTTTCAAATTAAAACGCAAGTTTTGTTGATTTTTTAACTCTTTCTCAGTTAGAAGAGAAGGAGTTAAATCTCTGTTAATTAATGATGTTCTTCATCAACAGAAATATAATAAATTGTTATAAATTAAGTAATACGCTCTCGTCCCACCTCATATCCCAGCAGAGTGTATTAAGTAGTAGTAGTTATTTAATCCTTTGATAAAATGGGATACAAATCTTTTATTTATTTCATGGCTGTAACGATGTCACCTGAAATCGGTTGATATTAACTGAAAGTATTTGTATTTAAAAAGTTTTTAAAACAAGTGTCTTGTTCGCCTCTACTCTATTCAAAGCTGGGAATGACTTAAAAAGTGCTTTGCTTGTATAGAGTGTATGTGAGTGTTTCCAATGTGACAAGGGGTAAAGTGTAGCCATTAAAGTTAAGGGATGTTGAAAACAATAACTACCAGCAGGTCTGTCGTAACTTTTGTGAATGTCCAGTCGGCGGTGAGTGGGAGTTGAAAAGAAAAAAAACTAATCAGAGATGTACAACAGTAAACAAGTCTATGTTCTTCTGAGACATATTTTATATGACCATTTCTTATAGTGGTGGTGTTACTATACCTCTTTTCATGGAGACGAAAGGCCCAGGAGATATTTAAATTGAAGGATGTGTTGAAGCAGGCCAGAGCCCTCCATGGGCTGTAGCGCCACTGGGATGGATGGATAGATACCTCTTATAAAATTAAATCTGCCGAGCCAGATACAAATATCAGCATATATTTATTCAAAGTTTACTATTATCTCTTTCTAAAATAAAAAAAAATATTCTAAAGTTCTTTAATTAACATATAACAAGTCCACATCGGTTTAAGTGTAGTAGTTAATTAAAGTAAAAAATCAACTAATAACATTTGTTATATAATATTTATTTTTAACGTTTTAAACCCTATACTTAAAAAATATTACAATGCATGTATTTTAGTGTCTTTTATTTAATTAACATAATTCAGAACCACATATAAATATGAAGATTTTCACGTTTAACACTGAACAAAGTAGCCAAACTTCAATCTCATAAAAGAAATAGATTTTCTTTTAATAATTTTGAGGAATAAATTCTTTACGTGATTAATAACTATATTAATTATATAAAATAAACAAAAAATAAAATAAAAAAGACAATTGCTATTCCTCAAGTTTAGTACACAACAGAATAAAAAACATTTACAATGTAACCTTTTTTTTTCTTTTAAACACAAAGTTAAAGGCTATGTCACAGTTTCTGTAGATTTCAGCAAAAAACTTATTCTTAATATTTATGAAAGTAAATATTTTCGCTTCTCTTTTACAATGTAGGTTAAGACTTTGACATTTATTAAATGTGATTTTTATTCACTTTCTCTTATTGTTCATCTCATTAATGAACATTCTCTTAAATCCATGTAAATTATACAGAACAGTCTTTTGAGATATTTATCATTTTCCCAAGTCCCGTTAAGATTGGATTTAGAACAATGAGAGTACCACCACGCACCAAATCCTTCTACTGCAAAGTTTTATCTCAATTATTATGAAAGAAGATATGTTTTCCTTTTTTTAACATTTTAGGACAAGACTTTGGCATTTATAAAAAGGTGAGTTTTATTTTTTTTCTCTTATTTTCATCTCGCTAAATGAAATTCTGTAAGATCCAGGTAGACCAAACCAATGCAGTATTCTATAAAACGTATCATTTTCCCATTTCCGTTTAGACTGGAAAAAGAGCAATCATTGTACCACCAGGCACCTGATCTGTCTACTGCACAGTTTGAACTTTTTTTGTCATTATCTCTATCAAAAGTAGTAAAGAACATGTTGTTATGATATGATAAACTATCACCAGCGTTCCCTGAATATTTTCCTATCTGTAGTTTATATTTCTCAGTCTCACTCAATACTTTAAAGTTTTCGTACTGCGCAAAGTATGTCTTGTTGTTATATTCTAAATCTATTCTCAAATCATATTGTCCAGTAGAAGTTAATTTAAAAATGTTTCATTCCCCAGATAAAATTCCCCAATGTTGTAATCTCCAAAGCCGTCACGATGCTCCTTCCAGCCTCTATAGAAATCTACTTTCCGTTGATTCTTCTTTGAAAGATGGTCCATCCACCGCCATCTGTCTTAGTGTCACACATTACCTTTATCCCGGATGCTAAAGTTACAATTACTCGGGCCTCAGTATAGGTGACGTTACGACAAGACTTAGGTCTTATGATGCTGTTTACTGTTTGTGGAAGAAAAAAAGAAAGAAATATTTGTTTCAATATTACCTATCTACATCTATCTACATCTTTCTGTATATCTCTCGCCATTATGGATCATTTTGTAAACAAGTTATTTTCAATCCGATAATCCTTTTTGCTCCTTCACAAAATTTACTGATGATGCGGCTCTTCTTGCCCCGCTCTTTTAAGAGCTTAGATGTAAATAGAGAAATAGAACACATTAAAAATACTGTAAATATTTTTTAAAATTATTAAATGTAAAAAAAAACAACAAAGAAAATAATAATCGATTTTCGTAGGGAAAAGAAGGAAAATGATATTGATACTGTAGCTGGATAGAGTATTGCAATAATGTAAACTTTTAAAATACTTTGGTGCTTTCCTAGACAATAAAATAAATTTTACTGCAAGTAATGATTGTATCAGAAAAAAATGGGCAGCAAAGATTACAATTACTGAGAAAACTGTCCTCTTTAATGTTAGCGAAAAGGCCTTGTCTGTGTTTTATCACGCTCACATCGGCAATATTTTAAATTTTAATATTACTGCCTAGTATGGCAATCTTAGCAATAAAAATAAAAATAAACTCCAGAGAATCCTAAATGCTGTTGGTAAAGTAATTGGAAAAAACAAAAACCATTTGTGCAGCTGTTTGAGATACACATCCTAAAATAAAGGTAAAATGATTCAAGAAACAAACAAGATTACAAAAGAGAGTTTGTGTTATCACAAAACCTCAGAGGCGGGCCCCTCTTCGGAGTCGGATCCCTGTCGGATTAACCTATTCGCAAGGAATAGTCAAGACAAGATTTAATTTTAATGGTCAAAAGTAAAAATGTTTCAAAGACCCATTAGCCGTTGTAAAAAAAATGTTTTTTTATGTTTTACACGTTTCGAATGTTCTTCTAAGTTGAAAGTAATTAACTTCTTGCTGGACGATGTATCGAGCAGGGTATGAACCCTGCCTGGTCGTGATGCTTACTTGCTACAACTGTCGTTCCGATCTATAAATAAATAAATAAATCAATAAATAAATAAATAAATATATATATATATATATATATATATATATAATTCTCTCTTCTTCCCTCAAAAGATTAAACAAGAAGTAAAGGAAAGATCACTCTCTTATTTCTGCGGATAGTCCACGAGAAAACACAAGAATAGTGTTCACACTACGGATGGCTGCCTGAGCGCTGGACTGTCGTTTAAATGTATCAAACCCTGCCCGCTCCCATCCTCCTTTGTCCTGCGAAAGGTTTGGACTAGGAAGTAAACTATCTTTAACTCTGACGGAACATTCGTAACATTGTAAAACATTTTACAAACACAAAACAGCAGCGCCAGACTTAACCATTGTGACTTAGAAGTCAATGAAAGAGATTGAGTAATCTACTATGTATTTATATGTTAATAGCAGGGCCGTACTTAACCATTGTGGGGCCCTATGTGAAACGGATTTCGCGGGGTCAAGTTTGAGTAGGGAAGCGGACTATAAGTGAAATTTAAGAGTTTGTATTAGAAAATAAATTCGTCTATGCATTTTATTGATTCTTTACTACGTACAGAAATACTTTACAAGCCTTGCACGTAGCGAATTCATACAGTATATCATAATAATTCTGTTCTCCCACATAGATCACGCTCAATAGCAAGAATTACCAAACATTTCAATCTATCTTTGAGAATTGTTGAACTCAAGTATTTCTTCATTAGTTATAGAAGCGAGAAGCTTCTTTCACCAGATTACACAATTACGGCTGATGCATAATGTCGCGCGTAAGATTGGCGTTTTCCATATTGAATGGCACCCAAAATGACAATTTTCGTGTATATGTTTCCGGTATATTTTAAGAACTTTTGCGTATATTTTGCGATTTCGGAAGATTTCCAGGAACTCCTGGTAAATCGATAGGAGGGCGCGGGAAATCTCTTTCAAATTATAAAATGGTTTAATTAATTAATTTATGCACCTTGAATTAGCGCGGGTCCTATGAAAGTGCTCCTGGTAAATCGACATGAGGGCGCGGAAAAAACTCTTTTAAGTTAAAATGGTTTAATTTAATAATTTCTACACCTTGAATTAGAGTGGTTCTATGAACTTCTCGATGACGACAGCTAATCTTGTAACACCCTGACCGAAAGTGGGATAAAGGAGTTTTTAAATCTTTCTGTTTTAGTCCTAATGGAAAGGAGACGACCACTTTGTTCAGATCTTATGTAACAGTGGTTTAATGGGTGCATGTTGTCTTTAAGAATCGTGAGTGATTTGGAAGGCATCTTTCTTGGAAAAGCTCTTCAAGAGATGGTAGCTGTACTTGAGTGATATACGATGCTTTTTTAATTAGTCTATTTAGTCTATGTCTTTGTGCCAGTGAAGTATTACCATGCCAGCAGGTGAGGGAAAGGTTAATAAGACTGCTGTTGCTCTGTAGAAAAGTTTGATTATTGTTTTGTCTATGTTGATTTCTTAGCTTTCTGAGATAGAAGAGTCGCTGGTGAATATTCGTGTATATATTTTAGAGCGTTTCTTCCATTTCAGTTTGTTGTTGATAGTTGTGCCTAGATATTTATATTCTTGTACTTGTTCTAAGGTTTGGTTGTTTATCTGAATTTCTGCAATATGGTCTTTGTTTTTCCTAAAGTCAATAATCATTTCTTTAGTTTTCTGAACATTTAAAATTAGAAAGTTATCTATACACCATTCGTAAAAGGTGTTAAGTGTTATAGATACATATTTTCGTCACATGCAATAAGGCCAATGATTGCTGTGTCGTCAACAAGTTTTATGATGAGTTCCGAATGTCTTTGGGTAAATGGTGTACAATACTGGTGACAGGACGCACCCTGCAGCGTTCCAGTGCTAAGTTCTCTCGTGCATGACACATGCCCGTTCTTTTTTACATATTGTGGGGCGTTTAATCAGAAAGTTTAAAATCCAAGCTTGTACGCTTTTGCAAACGTCAAATTCAGATAGTTTTTGAATCATGCGATGTGGTTGGATGGTGTGAATGCAGAGGAAAAATCTAAGAATAATACTCTGGCGTAGTGTCTCTGAGTATAAAGATATAGGTATAGACACTCAGCATAAATAGTATTACATCTTCTGTACTTCTTGATGGTTTGTAAGCAAACTGGTGTGGATCCATGCTTGTTTTGACTTCTTTCAGTAGATGTTTTAAAATCATTTTCTCCAGGCACTTCATTGGAATTGATCTAAGTGCTACGGGACGTAGATCATTGTTGGAAGCAATGATCTTCTTTTTGGGTGGTGGAATTGTTTCAGATGTCTTCCAAATGGAAGGTATTTTGTGCGTTTGCCAGGACTTAGGCTTAGTGAATGCAAACATGAAATGGAAATCGAGAGAAGGCCTAAGCTCGCAATTTCTAAATCAGGTCGTTACCAATTGAAAAAAAAAGATCAAAAGCGATCACCCAGGTAACCTGTTATTTCTGTCTTTACCCATTTCCAACAGTTCCAGCCAAATGGTAGTTTCATAACGTATCCTAAAACACGTAAAGAGATAAACTAAGAAGAAAAGGTTAGTATCATAGCCTATGGAGAAAAACTAATGACATAAAGTTTCTCTACAGGAAAAGAATAAAAACTATTGATAAAAATTATATCTAATCGCACAAATTTATTATTGCTAGTCTAGATCTTTTACAAATCTAGTTTTCATGACTAATCCAAACTAATTGATACAGTTAATATAAGCTTCTTTTTTTTAAGTTTGCTTGTTTAAATTAACTTTTGATCTTCATTGGTCATGTATTAAAATGTAACTCCAGCCCACTCTCAATTTTTTTTTTCTAAAAAATCTTCCGACATCCGACTTAATGCCTATCACTTAGAAATTAACCCCTACCCTTTCTCACACTGAAACCCAGTTTCTTTTTGAAACATTTAAAGATAAAGTCAAAAGACTGGACCTGTTGATAAAGATGACTGAGACGCTCTTTCCGTCAAGCCGTCTTACTTCAGTTGACACTCTTATACTCCTTGCCTTCCTTGGGTGTTTTTAGGGATATGTCTCTCGATATCACATCTGACTCCACCTCTCTACTTTAGGTGGGTTTTTATTTCTTAGACTTTCCTCAGTGATCTTTTCTAAGACTAGTTTTACTTGTAGTTAATTCCCTTGTTAATGAGAAATAAGCACTGCAGATTTCTATTTCTTTATTTTGATTATCCTCATAAGTAGCTTAAGTCTCGCTTAGCTTGATTGCCCACGACTTTTGATTCTTGAAAATAAATGGCAACTCCCTCTACCAGCTTGCACTCTAAGGAAACAGATGTTAAGTTTGTAGACGTTAGGGGTTTGACCTACATAGACAGCTGACACGCATGACAATGATCCTCTTAAAAATTTTTGTAATATCAATTAAATTTGTCAGTTGCGGTCTGACTTAATTAATTTTTAATTCAGAGGCAATCTTTAGTTCTAAAGGTAGACCTAAAAGATTTCTTGAAATAAAAAAAATGTAGTAAAAATTATTTCTTAATAAATATTTCTTCTCGTTTAACTTTTGAAAAAAAAATATTTATCTAGTAAAAACTCTATATAAAAAGAAATTAAAAAAAATGTTTAATTTATAATTAAAAAGAGAATGTTTGAACAAAAAATGAATACTGTACCTTCAATAATTTGTTTTTTTCGCTCTTCTACATCACTTGAATAATTAGCCTGCATTGCCTTCAGATTCTCTCTAACATTGTTTATCATTTGTCTGTTTGTCTCCAAATTGTCTTTAAGATTTGTCATATTTGCATCCATATCCATTTTTATGATTCTAATATTTCCTGTAGTTGTATTCATGTCTTTTTGAAGCCTTGTAATATTAGTATCCGAATCTACTTTTATGTTTTGGATATCTAGAGTATTTGTGTCCAATGTTTTTTTTAAGCTAGTAATGTTAGTATCTATATCTACTCTAACTTGTTTGATAGTTTGTATACTTAATGTTATGTCTTTTTTAATTTGCGTATTATTTGTATCCATAACCACTTCTAAGGTTTTGATATTTCGTGTATTAATATCTAATTTTTCTTTAAGCATTGACATATCCGTGTCCATATCCATTCTTATGTTTCCAATATCTCGCTTGCATGTATCCAAGTCTTCATTAATGCCATAAATATTTGTAAATATGTCTTCTCTAAGCATTGTAATATTTGTATCAATATTTATTTTTATACTGTTGACATTTTCTGTATTTGTATTTATGTCTTCTTTAATACTTGTAATATTTTGTTTATTTGTTTCTATTTCTTCTGTAATCCTATGGATCTTTTGATTAGTTGTATTCAAATCTGCTCAATGTTTTCTATCTTTTCTTTACTAGCTTGTAAATTTTCTTTATCTTCATCAGCTTGTGCTATTAATTTCTGTATTACATTCACCAAGTCATCCAGTGTTGGTCTTTGAACTGTAATGGTCAACATTTCATTGACCTTTTCAGATTTTCCTTCTGCATACTGAACATGAGCTTCACAAACATATTTTCCTGAATCTGAGATTTTAATGTTTTTCCATTCGACTTGAGATATGAATCAATTGATTTGTTGTCATAGATTTCGCCTGTAACATTTTGTGAAGTAATTTTCTTAAATGCAGTAACAACAGTCTGACCGTTATTTATATACGCTATGACACCATTAGACTCTGTAAAGAAAAATATTAATGATTTAGGGCAAACAATAATGTCTATCTAGAAATTTATCTGATATTGCCGAGTATACTTTTTTTATTCAATTGAAATAGATCCCAAATAAAGTTGATTATTTTAGTAACATAACAGAATTAAATATATTTCTTAAACTTCTACAATTACATAAGGGTTTCTGTCATTCAGAAGATAAAGAAAGTGTATATTTTTTCACAGATCATGCAGTCCGAGAAGTAATCTTTATATAGGGTGTAAGAGGTATCAAGGATAGGTAGCAACTCTGATTGACAGGAAGTCGAATCGTCTTCTACTGATATGCTGCTGCACCCCCGGAAAAGGCTTTAACTGGCCGTCTTACCCAGAAGGAGGGTAAACTGTACTTCTCTTAAGCCTTGCACTTGAAGTTTGGACTTGGCGGCCTGTGATAAAATATCAATATAACTAGTCTAACCGGATAAGAAAGGCAAAAAACAGTACAGCACTTTGGAGCCTTTTAGAGCAGAACTAGACATATATTAATTCTCAGGTAAACCACTTCAACCAAACTCGTAACTGGACATTATTATATTATCTTGTTTCTGGAAAAGAATGGTCTTTAGTACATAAGAGTAAGATTGCGCAAATGCTCCTCACTTAAATCAATTGTTTTCACCGCAAGTCAATTAGTCTTCCACCTATTTCACCCCCCTCAAGGCAAGCTGTGAAGAGGTATGGTGTGGGCAATTTGGAAGCCGTAGCTTCAACCCTACACAAAAGTAGTAAAGGCCATATTGTCGTTCCCCACTGACACCAAACAGCAAGCAAACTAACGGGTTAAGCAACACTTCTCATCTTCATATAACGTGGAAAGGTTTATAAAAGTTGGCCAAGAAATGTCCTTCTCTAAAAATTTCCATAGCCAGCCTACCACAATATATGCGTTGGAAACTTAAATAAAAAGACTTTGATAGTTCTTCTGATCACAAGTGAATGTAAGTTGCACATTTAACTTAATAATACAACATCTGGAAGACCAGAAAGGACGTACTGCACTAATAGCAAGGGAACTCCAAGGTTACAACATAGACATAGCAGCACTGAGTGAGACTCGGCTTGCTGATAAATGCAAGCACTGCAAAGAGAATATGGATATATTTTTTTCTGGAGCGGTAGAAACATTGAAGGACGACATGAAGCTCGATTTGATATTGCCGTAAAACATCTTTAATAATTAAACTAGTCAGGCCTCAAAAAAAAAATCGTTACTTTAAATCTACCATTACAAAACTTAAAGAATCACATTATCATTATTAGCGGTTACGCACCAATATGACAAATCAGGATTAAGTTATATTGTATAGTAAAAACAATATATACATTACCATGAAGTAGGAACAAAGACTGTAATGTGTAATCTTCTTTTTTATTATAATTTAAATACTGTAGAAACAAAATTGATTATTCATATGAAAAGTTCTAACAAAGTAATGGCTCTTTGCAAGAAAAAGGGCAGCAATGAAACGTAGCACTAGGTTCTATGTAAACAAACGTCAACCAATAGATTGAGAACATAAAACTAAATGCTATTTAATTTTGGTTGGACTTCACTTCTTCCGTTAAGAAATATCCACTCTTGAAAATAAAAAGGAGCTAAAATGTCTGCTTGGGCCAAGAGCTAAAAACAATTGCGCTCATCCTTCCATTGCAATAATCAATAAGGAAAACAAATGAGTTGGAAAAAAAACACAATATAACGAGTTTGGGAGAAAATAAGGCGCCTTGAAATTACATCCAGGTAGTGGAGTCTAATTCTGATGACTATAAAATACTTTTCATTTAATTGTATTACTTTCTCTCCATATTATTATAATATTATTTTTATTTTTTATAGCTTTTATATAGCGCTACGTTCATGCTTATAGCAAGCTCAGAGCGCTTTTGGTCCAATCTCATTTGTGGAGGGGAGGGGGTATCTAGGAGTTGGTTTTCCATGCTGACTTTAGGCGCTCAGTAAACACAACTCTGCCCGAGTCGGGTGTCGAACCTCGAGCCCTCTTCTAGGTAGCCAAGCCCCAAGTTCAAGCGTACTTGGCCTCTCGACCACGCTTCCCACTATCTGTCTATCTATCTATCCATCCATCCCATGCATCTATCTATCTATCTATCTATCTATCTATCTATCTATCTATCTATCTATCTAAAAAAACAACAACAAAACAACAGAAAGACTCTGACGCATGCTATTTTGGTAGATTCAGTAAAGGTAATTATTTAACAAATGAAATAAATCGATTCAAACTTGAGTTGACACCATTGATGACTAAACATGACAGTGCGCATCATCATCAAAGTTCAAAGGTTGTGGGTTGTGATGTGAAAAATAAAAAGGGAAAACATAATAAACCATATTGTTGTAACTCTGATATGTAAATTTGTGTTGCACACATGACATCTCGTTCTGTTAAAGATGCACTGCTAAGAATTAGACTTCAGATGAATAATGACAATTATTTGACAATAAAGAAGATTAAAGAGTTTCGCCTAAGTCTAGAACTCATAAAGAGGCTTTGCTCAAAGCAGACATTGTTACTATATGTTTGTGATGTCCTCTTGTACATAAACATCTGTATATCTTAGAGTTACCTCTCTTAAGACTCGGCGGTAATAGAAGCATGTCATGACAAGACCCTGGGTAATGATGCCGAGCAAGATAAACGCTACAAACTAAAAGGTTAATGTTTTGTATTAGTTTTCTTTTTGGGGACAAATACATTATCTTAAAAGGTCAAGTTCATTTTTTATTTAAACTGTGTAGTAAAATGATAAAAGTCTTATACTTGGTTAGTGTACATTTTAATCAAATATATACCTGGCTCTACCAAAGAGTAGATCTAATTAACCCCGCGACGTGTAAACTTTAAGTAAAGACCTTACCTTAAATGAACAATTTAATGTTAAAGGCTCGATCAGTCTTGAACTATTTCTGAACTTTTGTAAAATTGAACTTTAAATCCTGAAAAGAAATTGAATATAAGCTCTATAGTTTTAATAATCGAAAAGATGCTATAAAATATATATATATATATATATTAGCCTAGTACAAAGTAGAAATTATAATTGATTACAACCGTAAAATATCGTGGAGTTTATATACGTGTGTGCCCGTGGTGTATTTACTAAATGTCAAATTAAGTTTATTTCAATATATATTATTTTAATACATTACTTTTTTTAATTACCATTATCTTTTGACAATGACAGATGAATTTTTTCATAGAAAATGCAAAGAGTGACCTTTTCAGATGTCGCTATTTTATTGATTGGGCTATTATGCATATTTTCTATGGTCGAATTTATGGAGAGTACAATATGGGCAATCGACTTTATAACAGATGATTAAGTGCATACCTATGTGTCTTAGAAATCGGTAAGTTAAACATCTCAAGCTTCAACATTAGAACCCCAAACCCATCACTTCGTAGGTCAAAACGCTTTACAATAAAACGCTCAATGTTTTCTTTGTCAGATCTTTCTATGTTGTTCTATAAGATCCAACTTACTTTGGTTTATTTCTGTCCGCTTGTCTTTCTTTACAGAACATTGACAGTTGTTTTCGTATTTCTTCAAACGTCGAATCTCTTCAATGAAAGCGGTAGAGTTTTTTCCCCATTCTACCGCCTTCTTAGCAAACTTAGAAAATATTCGTCCCTTTGGAATAGTCTCCATTGGCGTTACATCTATACACAGTAGCATCAATTTGAATTGGATTGTGTAGAGATAAGGTTATAAACAGATTTCCAAAACTGACTTGAGAAAATTTAAATTGCTGAAGTTGTTTGAGATCTAGTGTCGAGGAATTCAAAACAAATAGGTCAACAAATTTTGCTATAGTTTCATTATAACGAGAAAGAGTTAAAGATTTGATCACATCAATCTCTTGAACTTCATTATTAGTTATAGAACAGTTAATCACAAGTTGGGGCGTTATCTCTGGGGATATAATGTTTGGCTGCACATCAATAACAAGTTCTGAAAAATAGCAATCGTATTATTTTATGAAAAAAAAGTCTAGACAAGATTATTTCTATTTTTTTAAATAATAAAAACGTACCTAATTCAATGAGCCAAAACTTAATTGTACGAAAAACTTTACTATTTTGATAATACAATCCCTTTCAATTCGAAACCTAATAAAAGTTTCAATTTGATAAACTATACAAATGTGTTTGTTCATGTATAACCAACATACTACTTAGAGCACTATTTCCGTGTAAGATATCTTTTGCTTATGTCTAACATTATTTTTAAATGCTTGTTAATATTTTCTAGTGTAGATATTCACAATAAAGGTCTGTTTCACAAGCCCAGCTCTACAAAACCTTAATGCTGCTGACCATATACCTACATGGACAGCATAGTGTTCAACGATGGGTAAATGCCTAGAGATTTAAACAACAGTCTCGCAAAGGTCAACAGTTATTTTGTTCACTTCAAATGTAGATTATGATATAATAAGACACTTTATCTAGCAACAAAAAAACTTATATATAAGTTGTGTTTATCATTACATCTTTATATGTCTCCAAGACCTAGATGCTCTATCGAAAGGAATTAAGGCTCTTCGAAACGCTGCCATTAAAGATGTTTTCTTTCCACATGGACATACAAGGTCAAGGCTATAATACTAATAACTATGTTCTGTTGGAGACCGATGTGGAAAGTAGAAAAACATTAATTACCATTGGAAAGCTTCGCTGTTCAGGTGCTTATCTTGCATAAGTGGCTACCTCATGCCAAAGGCGATCTTTTTTTAGTGACCTTAAAAGGAGGATGGTGTATCAGCGTTGTCCCCCGAAAGCACTATAAATATCAACTCAGGCGCCATTTCGCCTGTTTAGGTATATTAAGAAATAGATGGCAGCTGGTGGCCTCTGAAAATGACGGAGATCTTACGCACAAGGCAGATGAACACTTTTTGAGACCCCGAAAAGAGCCCTTATTTTTTTCAAATCTAGATATGTATCTAGATATGATTGATACAAATCAATTGCGTTATCGTGTCTTGTTTATTATTTAAAATATTTAGTTGTTTGTTTATAAGATCTAAATCTTTTAATTACAGCAATGTTATATAAAGTTTAATTATAAAATTTGTAACTTGATAAGGATTTTATTCATGATTTAGATAAACTGTATCATAAAAAATAATCCCTTATGATGAATGTTTTGTAGAATTATACTAACAAACAAGGAAACCCTGAACAAATATTTAACAAAAAATAATTTAAGTTTATACAAAGTGTAATTGTATCAATTAGTAGGGAATGTAATAGATCTAGACCAAAAATAATAAATCTGTAATTAATAATATTTTTACCTTTTTCTTTGTTTATTTCATGTTTTTAGCATTCTCAACACGCTATTATTCTATAATTTATCTGGGTCAGTGGAGAATTTAGGGAAGAAGATAGGAAAATGTAGGTGGATTTTAGTGTAACATAAAATGGGGTGGAGATTAATCTGTATTCAAACTCTTGACGCACGCCTCCTAGGGTGGAGGTACATAGACCAACTAAATATTGTAAAGTTATTTATTGTTTATTTTAATTTTGGTTCAGCGACATTGTTAGGCACCTAGTTTATAGTATTAGTTATTAAGCGACGCACCATAGAAGACGTATATTGAACGGGACTAGTGACGCTTGGGATATTTTGGTTAGAGACTGGAAAATCAGTTAGCGATAGAATTCTCTGGGGTAAGAGCGTGTTTTATTTGACAGAGACTTTTTACTGTGGCCTTTTCTTGGAATAAATATCTTATGAATTGTTCATCAGTGTTGACCACATCTCTTCACTAGTTAAATCGATTGTCTTATTTATTATGTATTGTGGATCAACTGCGCTGAATACACTTGAACAATAAAACTCAAACACTTGCAGAGTAATTGATTGAAATTCAACAGTCATCTATAGTTGACCTCAAGACAGTCTGAACAAGGCCATCACAACATATAAACGGGACGAAGTCAGCTTATACCACATAAAACTAACAGCGAACTTCTCATTTCATGGGCCTCTAGAAAATACTTTACACTATCCATACTATCAATACAACGTTACGAACATATTTTTAATTCAAAGAACTAGATAAAAATCAATTATATTAGAAAATAGATATTTAGAAATTGTTAGATATTTTAGATATTTTAAGTTTGGCCAAGTGGTTTAAGATACATTTCATCTTGAGTTATTTGTCCGAAAAATATGCAAGCTTTATTGACACAAAAAATGAGATTATAACAATTAAGGCGCAAACCTGATTCGATTGTGAAGTGTAGAAAATCAGGTTTGTACAAAATATGGGCATAAATAAAAGAATTTTAAAATGTAGACATATTTTCGATCTCAACACGAATGAAAAGGGTAAAAGGTTCAACGTCCACAGAAAATCTGATCAATAATATTTATTAGTAATTTATTTTCTCCTTGACCAAAGTCTGAAATGCCAACAACAAAAGTTTCGTAGATTTAAAAATTTTAAAAATATTCAGAGAAAACCATGTGGAAAAAGTGGAGAAAATAGGGTATCTCTTAAAACTTCGTCTAGATCCTAAAACATCTCTACAACCAATCCAGAAGATGTTTTTAAAGTTATCAAAGAAATAACAACGTTACGTAACATCGAGACAAGGTTGAGACAGTTGTGAGAGAGTAGTGAGACAGGAGTAAGACAGGGTTGAGACAGGATCAGACAGGGGTATAACAGGGGTGTATCCAGTCTCCTTTTCACTTTATTTTAGCCATTAAATATATACATATTTAAACAAGAAACAAGACTGACTTTGGTATTTTTTCCATGAGAAATAAAAAAGACAGTGCGACGAAATTCAGTTGCTCTTGAAAGCAAACAATACACGAATATAAGCAAGATAAAAAGACATCCACAAATTACTTTGGCTAAGTTTTAAAATATGCTAGTAGGATATGTTACAATAGTTAGGCTG